>VXBC01005968.1:37772-64831 GCA_013399945.1 Ploceus nigricollis | reverse complement strand
TTTTTTTTTTTTTGTTCTGTGGGTGTGTGTATTTTTAAAATGGATTCAGATGTGATATTTCTTTCCAGTTTTCTAGAATATCAACAAAACTTCATTTAAAAAGTGATGAGTACAGACACAAACATATAAAGGTGGGAAAAATAAGTTTCTGAGGGCTGGTAATAATTTCAGTATTTAACAGCTGTCTGCATTTGCTCAAGTCTACCTCTGCTAAGTAGATTTACACCCATGGAAGATTTACCCAAAATACTTATTTTTCAGAGGCAATTTTTTTCACAGGCAAATTTCTTGAGCTTAATTTACTGCACATCCTTGCTGGAATAGTTCTCAATCCCTTGCAGATGCAAAGTCACAGAGAGCTGCCTGGATATATATGATTTTACATGCCTTGCAGATAGCTCAGAGATGCAATTGCAAAATCTAGCTCTCACAGACAGTTGGGAATTTGTGACAGTCCCTGAAGGACTTTGCATCCATAAACCAATGACTGGATTACACTGATCCATAAATGCGTTATTCTCCTATCTCTGGCTAATGCAATACAAGTAGTCTTCCTGCTGTTAACTGTTTCTGAAGCCACACACAAGAGAACATAAAGGATATGGCATATATTCAAACAGAAAGGTCAGCAGGTCATTTGCTCTTTATGCTAGCAAAAGAACTTCTATATCTGTAGTGTTGCAGAAAGAACTAAATGCAGAAGTATTCCTTAATTTAAGTTCTGTGTTCAGAAAATTTTGCTAAAAAGTAATGATTCATTCAGACCCTAAAGGGGATTGGTGAAAAAGTCTGGTCTACAGCAGAGAAGCTCAACTCACGAACAAGCTGTGGGGATAAAGCTGCAGGTTTGTCAGCGTTTCTCGCTCTGTAAGAATCCAGGACCCCTCATGGTGATTTTGCCTCCTCAGCACTGTACCCACTATACCCCTGCCAGCCTGACTCAGAAGCTTTGCTGCCTTGTCCCATCCCACAGGCCCCCTTGACTGCCTGGCAGCCAGGGAGAGAGGCAGTAGGGTGTGTGTCGAGGGTGCAGCCACGTGGCCCATGGCTTCTGGCTGGCTGATGGGCTTTCCCTGGCCTCTGCTCCACTGGAGGGCTGGAAAGGACTGCTGCCCTCACAGAGTGAGTGAGATCCACTGCAGCAGCAAGGGGCTCTGGGGCACAGTGCTGGGCAGGAGCAGGGCTGTGAGTTGGGAACCGTGACATGAGAAGCAGCTTCTGATAGACAGCCATGCCCTGCAAACAACAGATGAGCCACAAGGCTATGTCTGTGTGAGCAGATTGAACTTGCCCAGGACAGCTCTGTAGTGCTGAGGCTGACAGACACAGGACAGCTCATGCCTGTGCCATTCAAACTTCCTGCCCTCAGGGAGCCACAGCTGTCTGTATTCAGGGAACCTAAGGAGATGGGTCTTAGGCATCATTAGCACTGAACAATTTTAGAGCCACAAGGCCAAGAGCATTCCAGTGACAGCCAGAGTGACCTGAGAGTCCAGCAGTGCTCCTGGCACAGCTCTTGCTACCAGGAGAAGTATTCAAAATGGCTCTGTGAAGCCACAGAAACTAATACCATGTCCTGGAAAACGCAGTGCCTAGTCAAAGCAACATCTAATGAACAAACCCTTCCATTGTTACTATTGAGAAGATCATGAAGGCATTTGGACTTTGGACTTCATTTCAAATTTCCGCAGGGTCATTAAAAAGTAATTTTGCTTTAGCTACAACCTTTTTGGTTGCTATTAAAGATTTCCAGGTTTATTTGCTCCCTAAACAGGAAGCACATCCTTGCTTTGTTTCTCTTCAGGAAAATTATTTTTTTCTATTTTCTATTTTTCTCATCGACCTTGATATTTGAACACCCGTGAAAGACTCAAGCAAGATGATTAACATTCACTACATTTGTTTCTCATTTGTCTCCAAGGAAAGAAGGATATGAAGCATTTTGCTTTGTGTATAAATATTACTGCCTATTTTAGAGAAAAAAATACCCATCCCTTACAGCAGAGTTGTTTATATTGCTTCAGAGACCATGATTCAAATAATGTGGTCAGGAGAGGTGACCAGAGATTAAAACAACAGCACAAAGGCAACCTTTTAGTCCTTCAAAAATAAGAACTGAGATGTTGGTCTTGGTTCAAGGAGAAGCCAAAGCAAGACACCTGGGACAAGTTAACTGTGTGCACTGGGAGTTAGTGCTGCTGAGAATATTCTTGCAGCTTTCTCTAAAATTTGGTATTTTGAAAACACTAAAGGCTGTAGCATTTTGCAATAGGGTACATGATGAAAGCATGAGATTATGAAATTTTCGGTCCAGAAGTCTCTATAACTTCACAGCAGCTGGAAATGCCCAATAATCCTCATTGCAAAATTTTTAATTTTAAGACTTCTAACATTCATTTAAACACAAAGACTTTTCATCAGCTATATACAGAAAGACCTGCCTAAATATTGAAGAGGGAACAGTTCAGCTCACTGTTTTTGTTGATTTTTGCCCGCAAATAAATCTGAAACACAACCCATTAGCAAAACTTTATGAAGCTGAAACACTTGGATTTACCTTATATAATCCTGATAGCCTTTACAAAAAACCCAACCCTAAACACAAATTAAAGAATTTTTGCCTCAGTGTCTTTTTAACAGATGTGAAGATGTAGCTGTTATACAGACCTTTATTCCATGCCACCTTACTCCAGCTTGTGAAAGTATCTCCAGTTAAGCAACCATAGCCACAATGCTGTGTGTGATTCAGCTAATTTATTTGTGTTAATCTGAGCCCAATGCAGACAAAGAGCCAGAAGAACATCTGAACTTTTTCCCAGTTTTTCAGCAACTTGTGTAATCTACAATGATTGCATGCATGGAAAATACATCCAAAGAGCCTAGCACAGGGAGGCTTTTAGTGAAGCAGGACTTGGGAATATAAGACCCCATAAAATATGATTCACAAAATTTGACCATGTATCTACCCTGTTTAGATTGGCAGAGCACAGCTATAATCACAAAGAATTATTTGGTTTTTCAGTAGTGCCAATCTATGGTAGATTCCACATGCTCAAGCTTGGAGAATCTCCCAGGGTGTCTGTGGTTTGAAAAAACAGCTTCACATCTCTGCTTCTAAGTATACCAGAACTTCAAATAAAAGTCTCAGTCACCTATATACTGCCAATATCACAGATCACTGAGGGGGAAAGCTGTAAGAAAAAAATTACAGGAGGCAAGTTAACATTGTTTTAAATATTTTATTGTAATGGACTCTTTAAATGGATCTGCTTTAAAGTGACTCTCTGTTAATATTTCATAAATAAGCAGCATAAACCCTCACGTGCTTTAAAATACAAATCTGAATGTTTACAAGGTCAGGTATCATCATATTCTTTTCATGCATGCTCTTACCATTGTTGTTTTGCAAAGCATTATTTTGTTAATAATCATTTCTTTATCAAGAGGGTGGTCAAGCACAGGAACAGGCTTCTTGGGCAGATGATCAATGCCCCAAGCTTGTCAGTGTTCAAGTGGCTTTTGGATGATGCCCTTTGTTGCTCAGCGCTGTCAGACAGTTGGACTAGTTGGTCACTACAGATGCCTTCCAACAGAAATAGTGTATCCTATCCTATCCTATCCTATCCTATCCTATCCTATCCTATCCTATCCTATCCTAATTATTTATTAGATGTGACAGTCCTTTTCCTTTCCTTGTTCAAGATCCCATGACCTGAAGAAAGCTTGCTTTGGGCTTCCATTTTCATAAAAACAAAGTGTATGTGACTATCAAGCTTCTCTTGATTTTGCTCCTGTCAACACCACAGTTTATGAAGAATCACCAAGGCCATATTTATCTTGATAATCTGGGTGGACATCATTGAGCTCATGAGGAGCCCAGCTGAGAGCCTGAAAAAGTTAACTGTTGGTTAATTATTCTTAGTAGGGCTATTTTCTCATTTAAAAGGGATTAAAACTTGTTTTCATAGAATCAAACAATGCCTTGGGTTAGACCAGGCCTTAAAGATCACTTGGTTCCAATCCCTCTGACACTGGCAGAGACCAAGTTGCTCAGAACTCCATCTCGACCTTGATACCCCCTTGATGTGACATCCACAGCTGCTCTGGCCAACCTGTTCTAGTGCTTCACCACCCTCAGAGTAAAGAATTTCTTTCTTGTATTTAATCTAAACCTACTCTCCTTCAGTTGGAAACTATTTCCCTTGACCTGTCACTACATGATCTTGTAGAAATTCTTCTCTATCTTTTTTGTGGGCTCCCTTCAGGTACTGGGAGGCCAGAGCTACCCCATCCTGAAGCTTTCTATTCTTCTGGTTGAGCCATCCCAATTCTCTCAGCCTTTCCTCAAAGCAGAAGTGCTCCATCTCTCTCATCATCCTGGTGGCCTCCTCTGGACTTGCTCCAACAGGTCCATGTCTGTCCTTTGCTGGGGAGTGTGAGAGACCAAAATGTTAAAGGTTAATGACTCCATCAGCCACTGGCAAAAGCAGCATGTGATTTGCTGGGGGCAGATTTGCACCCTCAACCAAAGGGGGGAGGTGAGCTTTCGGGTGTGTGGTGGCAAAATCTCTGATCTGCCTAAGAACAGCCAAGGTGCAGAGGGGGTGAGCAAGAGGAACATGACCACCAGTGAAGGATGGCCACAACAAACCAACCTCTGTTTGGCAGCAAGCTGGGTTTTGAGCCAGGTAACAGAGAAGATTGATAAGAAGCAGATCATATGAGGTGAGATAAACTTTTTACCATGCTCATGTCCTCCCTTGCACAACTGGCTCAGGTGTAAAACTCCTACCTGGGGTATCAGGACATTCGTAGGTAAGCCTGAAGATACTCATTCCATCTGATGGGGCATAACTGGCTCAACTACACAGTTTTGGTATTTTTAAGAGAAATACACATTGTCCCTGTTCAAAGACTACTACAATAAGCCTAGTACTGCACAGAGCACCTGCTAAGAAGGGAGGTATGCCATCTTGGTATTTCACTAAATTTCTCCCTAATCTGGGAGCCTGGGTGAAGTGACTTTGAACCTGCATGAGAAACATCACAGTAGCCATTCCCCCTGGTGAGACAAATTGAATGTGAACACTCCCCTCCACAAAGCCTTTAGGTGGTGAGAGATGGGTGGAATGACCACCAGGTGAACTGAGTTTGCTTTAAGCCTTAATTACACCTGGATTTAAAGAGTGAACAACTGAAAATAAACATTATCTGTCTTTCTCCTACAACCACCTACCTCTTAATTCAGAAAACACTTATGAGTTTGTCTTAGCCCTTCCTGCAGGCTGAACAAGCCCATCCTAGAAATGTTTCTGATAAGACAAGTGCTGAACCACAGGTTACCATCCTATCTTAACAGAAGGCTCCCACAAAGAATTTGAAGGAAAAAAAAGACATTTCTTTCTAGTAAAGTAGGCCTTTTGGACCTAGGGAATCCAGAAGCCACCTATGAGTTTTTCAGGTCACTCTAAGTTTTGCATATGAGAAAACAGGGGTAATTTTTATTTTTACAAGAGGCAGTAGCTTTTCTTCCACCATAATGATATTTTCCCTGCATGACATCACAAAGATGAGTGTGCAGTATTATTTATTCCTTTAA
Organism: Ploceus nigricollis; assembly: GCA_013399945.1. Classification (NCBI taxonomy): domain Eukaryota; kingdom Metazoa; phylum Chordata; class Aves; order Passeriformes; family Ploceidae; genus Ploceus; species Ploceus nigricollis. Next base: position 59,232 of record VXBC01005968.1, on the reverse strand, counting down.
AACTACTTTGGAAACTATTAATATAAGGAAATTGAGGAACTATCTGTGTCAACACTGCAATTAGAAAAACATATTTCCATCTAGAGTTCTTATACCACATAAAACTAAAATTAATTAGTCACGGTGAGATCTACAGATCAGTATGTTCATAAAATTGAGAGACGAATAGTCAGTAAAAGGCAAAACTACTTGGAAGTGATTTATATGACTGAAGTGAATAGAGATGACCAACCAGACCCATAATATTTTAAAAATCTGTAGAGTTACAATACATTTTAGATGGAAAAAGATCTATGGATGTCATCCAGTTAAACTCCGTCAGTCACAGCAGGGCCAGTTTACTAAGGATCATCTCCAGGTGAGTTCTATCTATTCAACGATGGAGATTTCAGACTCTCTGTTAGTACAGTCTAAGTACAGTTAGCAGCACAGACAAACAGAAAACATCACATCTTTCTTATTTTTTTACAATTTATTGCAAGATCAAAGGTATCACAAAAAAATAGAAACTTACAAATTGTGTGAATAGTTTTAATGCACTCATAAAGAGACATTAAAAGAAAATTGACTAAGATTCTTTATTATATTATGCAATATAATTCACTGGCTTTATTCTTAAAATATTGTTGCCATTTAGGAGTAAATAAACAGCATAACATTACACATGTTCACAAGTATTTACCACTTATTTTAAACAAAATCTTTATGATATATTTTTTTCCAGAGAAATTAGTTCATCCCCATTTTGAAAAGTCTAAGAAGAAAACATTCAACATCCTCACTGGAAGTAACGTGAGCTGATGTTTCTGTTGTAAAAAATTATGCTATGGAAATCAACAAATAGCTTTACAGGGTTATACAGCCATACTAAACAAGCTTCTATGTTATGCTGCATTAGGCCTTCTGGATTAGCAAAACATTTTGACAACAATGGCAACTTTTCAGCTGAAGCTTAAGCATTTCATAACTTGGATTAAAATGCTGTAACCTTTAAAAAACAAATATCCAGTGTTACACACCTGACAACATTCTTAACCAAATGGTAATACTCTAAAGGTTAAGGCAACTCCAAATTGAAGCTGCAGTATGTATATTTCACAATTCCCTGCTCAAATTTAACTCCTTAGAATGCAATGTGTGAGAGAGAGTGAGAGAGAGCCTGTGTAGTACTTATACTGACTTATACCCATTCACCTGAATTTTCCAATTCATCAACAGAACAGTACAGTCAGAGGAGACAAGTTCATTTACAAAAGACAATAAATTTTTTCAGCCAAATATAATAAGCATTGCCAACTTATTTCTGATAGTTGGTGTGTTCAGTTATTCTTTGTCTTCATGAAGTGTAGCTGGTTACTGTTGTTAGGGTAAGCACTGTTACTCATTATTAAAACTGTTACTCATTACTAAAATGTCAGGGTGGAAAATTTTTAATATCACTACAGCTTCTTATATTTAAAGAAATAAAAGGGAAGGTGTTGATAAGAAAATGGTAATTCACTGTAGATTTTCTTATCACTCTGTATCTTAAAATCTCTGGCATAGCTTTAGTAAATAAAAAGCATCAAGTTTAGTTCCCAGTTTCAACACAGGCCTCCGCTGATCAACTGCACTGGTGCTAGCACTGAGTTACCATTTACAGATCAAAGGAAACACACATGACCAAGGCAAAGTAAATAGAGGAAAACAAGCTTAACATCTATAACTCAAACTATCCAGAGAACTAGTAGGAATCCACTTCAAGAAATTTGCCAAAGGCTTTTATAACTTTTATGCAAACAAAACCACAATGCATTTCTAAAGTTTTGCTTCAATATTTGTACTTAGTTGTACAGTACATTAAAGTCAGTGTACAGCTTTTGCCATTTTACTGTAACCTCTGTAAACTCACAACTATATTGCATCATATGAAAGGTTATAAACCCTTCTGCAATCCCCATTAGATCTACTGAATGCAGCAGAGTGGAACACGTTGGTACAGAAAGTTAGGAGCCAGAAGACATATTGGGTGTCCAGCCCATTTGATAAGCCCGCTCCAGTGTTCTCTTGCAATCCTGCAGCACAGTACTGAAGGTTATATGTGGATATTGCTGCACCAGCCGCTCCACCGTGGCCTCGCTCACCTGCAACAGAAGAACAGAACCTGTGACATGCAGAAAGTGAATGAAAAGGGTAACATTAGGCAAGCTAGAAGAATGGAAAAACTTTGGACTCCTAGGCAGACTTGCAGGATGGGGCTTCTCATTGTAACTACAGGTTTGGGTGCATTTATCACAAAATAAATATAAAGAATGTAATGTCCCATTAGAGAATGAATAAAACCAAAATCAAACTCCATGCTTTGATTTCATTGTAAAGGAAGAAGTTTTATCACCCTGGTTAAACAAAATGCTGCCCAGCGTAACAGATTTCTAACTTGAAATAGAAGCTATTTACTCAAAGTTGCTCAAGCAGACATACATTTAAAAATGTGAGATATTTTTTGGCTTTGGCAAATGAAAATGGATTACATCTATTAATTAATTTATGGTACAGTTATGGAGACATTTAAAAATGCTAAGTAGTAACTCTACAATTAATTTTACTGAAATGAACTTGCACTGTACAGTTGCTATCAACAGGTCTTCAATGAAAAGTAATAGATAACATTACTGAAGATGGGGAAAAATACAAATTATTCTATGTTGCAGGTCGATCAATTACTCCTATATGTCCCTTTTTCCAAAAGGTGAAAGTCCTGCATGTCTTCGCATACATCACTGGCAGAAGATTTTATTTTAGCCTTCTTTTGTGAAGATAACACTGCAGAATTGAGTTCAATAATTAAAATATACAAGATGGTTAGGTCTGGGATGTCCCTCTTAAATTTGAGACGTCAAAGTTAGCACTTTTATTCTTCATAAGACAAGGTAATCAGACAAATCCAGCTAAACCTAACACCTTCACAACTCCAGTGCTCTGACGGGATTAATTTGTCAATTATTTTAAAGATTATTGCAGTTCATATCACAGAGGTAAATGGTTTTCTTCAGCCTTTACACAAATAAAAGATTAATCTAAGAACCATGACTTGTAGTTAGCTCTCTTTGAAATTTTTGCTGAACAACTGGGCATGTTAAAATGCATTGATACTACAGTTACTGAATCACCTACATCAGTAGCATGTACAACTGATGGCATTGTTTGCTTTTCTTCCCTCAGTGTTCCACATTCAAGGCCAAAAGTAAAAAGACAGACTGAAATGTTTACTACCATTACAAAGATCTGTCTTGTGAAAAATATTTTAAAGCACGGTAACCACAGTATCTAATAATATTTTTGTCCTTAAAAGATAACAAGGAGAGCTTCCTTCTGAACAGTGACTGCACCCAATGACAAGGATAAATGAAAGGTTTAATATCCAGTTCTTCTACTTTGATAATAGAAATACTCAATCTTCATTGGAAGTTTCATCTAGCTGAGACTGACTTGGATAGAAAACTGGCTTAACTTCACAGCACAAACTGTACTTCTCTGGCAAATTGCTATGTTACAGTAACATCTTTCAGTGCTGAAAAACAAGAAGTGACTTTGAAAAAGCAAAATGAAATCAGAGATAGCACAAGTCCCCCATAATATTTGATATTTACAGCTGAATACATACTTGCAAATTGTAAGCTACAATTCACAGAAATATTGCTTGGAAGGGAATAATCCCCAAAGTAGCAGTAATTTGCTACTTTATACCTATCCAAAAAATAGTCAAAAGTCTCTTTCCATTAGAGTTATGCTGCAGAGACCCATGGCAGAATCTATCATGCTACCAGAAACTCCTCTTAATGGTTAACTCAGCCACAACAAAGAGGCTTACAACTGACAGTGGCTTATTTGGCTCTTAAAACTTGAAGAAGATGCATTATTTATCTACTAGATAGCTGCAAATTTCGCTAGTACATAGAAGTTATTATGATTTAGCACTTACCTGTTGGGCATTATTTGTTAGAATAGCATGGATATCACGGCTTTAGAGCCAGTGTTACATGCATATTCTCTGTTATAAGAAACAAGTAAGGCAAATTCATTACGAAGATGATGTCCACACACAGGGAGGTAGTAAATGCTCCCCATGCCCTGGTGTGTTGGACTCAGGACATGTACACAAGGTACAGCCAAGCTAGGTTTAAGCTGATATATTTACTACCAGGCTAACATTTATTTACTACCAGGCTAACTTTTGCCCATGACACTTAGGAAGACAGAGGCTGTTACAATGGTATCTTTTAGTCTTAAAAGCCTATGAAGAAATCTATGGTAAACCACTTCTAACTGTTTGTCCTAGTTTTTTTCTGATACAATTATTACTAGATAAAATTTTTTGTTATTTCCTATTACTACTTTACTAAACAGAAGAAGGAAGCTTTTGGCATCAAGTGCCAAATACAGTTACAAAATAAACATGAATATGAAGAAGGCAGATAAAACCATTGCAGAAGTGCTACTGACAAAAACAGCTGTTTTATGATCAAAACCTGAAGAGTAGAAGCTTTTCTCCATTTTTAACTGGAGCATTAAGCAAATATTCTAAATTAGGCAACAACTTGTGTTATAACTTGTTGTTAAATAGTAAAGTAATGACAAATCCTATGGATATATTTGGAACCATAACATTTACAGAAAGAAATTACTTTGAGTCTGAAAAACTGAGTTTACTCTCATGATAAAGGGAAAAAATATCTTACCAAGCTTCATGATAAATGATAAAGTTATATTTAACTTTAAGTTAAACATAAGTGTTTTTAATCCTGAGAGTAAAAAGCAAGGAGTTAAAAATTATGCCAAACTAAATTCAATGTAAGATTACACAACAGAAGAAGGAGAAAAAAAAATTTGGCAGTGGGACAACCAACATGGATCCAGAGATAAGAAAAAAAAGTATTCCCTATCTGAAGATGTTGATACCTTTTCTTTACCATGAGAAAAGTCAGGTCAGATACTAAAACAATGAAAAACTTTTAGTATTTAAAACTCTCCATACTATTGGACTAAAACTGCACTATCTGAAAAACAGGAAAAAAAGAAACAAAATTTTATTCTTTGTTAATGAATGTGAAAAGTCATATCTAAGTCAACTTTGTTAGTATCCTTGTCATAATTTCCCTAGTGGTAGGATTAAGATGAAAAGAAGTCTTATGCCCAGCCATTAGAACACAAGCTTCTGTCTCTTTGTTAAGATCAGCCTGGCTGGTGATAAAACAAAAGTACTGAATGTCATTCCCAAAATAAGTTCATTACACAAACAGAACAATTTTCCCTTCTGAGCTTAAATATTCTTGTTCAATGAATAAAAACTAAAAATCCCCACATTTTTATATGCTGTAAAATGCTATATTTTTCTTTCACAGAACTTTCATTAATCTTCATCTTTTGAGTTGTCAAAAGAAAGACTACTGTCTGCAGATAAACTACTTAGATTATCTAATACATAATCATTCATCTCAATTCGAATAGCTTTTCAATTATATTTTAACACATAATGAGAGAATGCAGCCCGTATCATTAAGAATGAAAGTAACAGGTTTCTGCAAATCCTGGTCATCAAACATTTGTTTTCAAACAAAGACTGGTTTGAAAATTATTTTTTTTTTTCTGAAATAAGAATTTATCTCAGGCCAAGGAATAGATTGAAAAAAACAAAACGAAGGAGAAGGTGGGTTACAGAAAATGGCAAGACTAAGTGGTATCATCTCCCTTTAACTCAATTAAAACAGTTGCCTAGAAGTCATAATTTTGAATACTTTTTGCTTAAAGACGCTTGAACACATATTGCCTATTTCCTAGAAGAATGCACTTGACTTTGTGACAAATGTTATCTGAGGTAGGACCTCCTTAACTTCTTCTTCATCCCATGATAGTGTGGTTGTGTAGACAGTATTTAAATATTATATGTGCTAGAGGACATTTCTCATGTGATAATTAGGAGTTCATTTTGGAAAGAAGAACAAGAACACCCTTCTAGTCCCTGTGAAATGGTACCCTGGCAAAAGGGTTTTGTGAGTGCCTCTTTGGAGAACTTTCATCATCACTCTGCTATGTACACACAAAATGTGGCTGAAATACTAAGAAAAATGGGAAATCAGTGCTCAACACTCTTATTCTCCTTCAGGTAAAATGATCTGCCCATAACAGAAAGCCTGAAAACTGCCACCAATCTGTAAATATTCTTCCTAGAATAAAGTAACCAACACTTATGAGCTGATTTTTTCAGGCTCAGAGTAAACTGAAAGCTACTCACAATAAAATATTCATTCATATTTTGATCTAGCATGCTATATTTAGTCATTTAGTCCTATTGCCAGTATTTACTGATTTGGAACACCACTTGTCTGACACAGAACATCTTCAGAAATTTATGTTATGCCACCTTCCACAAGTTTTCATGAAAAATTCAAAATGCAAGCAAGAATAATTATTAGGTAATTTTTTTTTCCTTTTCAATCTGCTGTGTCATTTGGTTCTAGTGATAATTTCAGCATTGTTTTCTTTAATTTCTAGATTCTAAAATTAGGAATTTCTAAAGATATCAAATTATTCCAAAGGGCTAGGATTTTTTTTTTAACCTAGTGTTTTCATTATGTTCCTACAACAGATCTTATTATATTCAAAGGATGAACTCAAGTTTTCCTAATCCTGTTAAGGTAAATTAGAGATTACGTTTGAAACAATCAGCCAAATCAGGCATTTCTTTTTAATGAGACTGATACCTTCATTCACTGCTCAGGAACAGAAACAGAGGTATAGGGGCTTTTCCTAAACAGGACTTTCCTACTTTTCCTTAGCTTGTCTTTAATTGGTATCACGTCCTGGAAATCTTCTCTGGGGATTGGATACTCTTTCATTAAATTGCCAAGAATTGTAAGATTTGGTATTGATCTCCAAAACTCCTCCTACAGGTGCATCAGGATCAGTCTTAGAATGTAGTTCTGACTCTAAAGCTGTTAAAATGTGCCAAGAATGTCTGTGTTATCTAGAGCAATACTGAAAAGCAAGAGTAGAGTCATTACTTAAACCGCAAGTTTTATGCAGCTCTACACAGTATATGAGTATTCAGCGTTAATCTAAAGAGTTTGATCAGTCTTTTTCAATAACAAAACCTAAAAATCTTCAAATCTTAATGACTTCAGTTTAATGACCAACTCACTTGATAATTGAAAATAAGAAGTTATCTCCATTCCAAGTTAATAACTGAAGCCAATAACCAGTTATATAAATAAAAAACCTAAAGCTTGCAAAACTGGATTAGTGCAAAGGTGTTTACTAGAACTTCACACAAAAACCTGCTTATGTCCCTCAGACCACCATTCAAGGATGACAGCTAAAATAATTTCTGCGGAGCATCTAACCCAGCCCTTGGGAGGGGCATTGGCTGACTAATTTCTGAGGACAACACAGGCTGGTATCTACAGTTACACAACTTTATAGATCAGTCATTAATAAAAAATAACAGACCGATTTATAACACCCTGAGTCAGCAATATCTGCACAGAAGGGCATTAATAATACATAGACCTGCTAGCTTAATCTTAGAAATCTAGTACTTGCTAAGAATTTTAGGGAAATGTTAGCAGGTGAGAGGTAACATTCAGACCAAAAGATTTTGAGGGCTGCCATACAGACAGGTTAGAAAAATGGCACAAGTATTATCATAACATTTCTACACACAAACAATCACAAAATCAACTTCACACAGAAGGAATGCAAATGGATTTGAATCCAAAGGGCTTTCTTACAATATTGTTGACATTTTACTTATGGAGTGGTATTTTAGCACTAGGGCTACTGGAATTTGTGTGCACTTCTGTCTCAATACACACAGAGAAGTATTGCATGAAAGCCAAATTTGTATGCAGTGGTCAAAGAAATGACTTCATCGGCATTGTGTGTATCCGTAATGATGGATATGGAAAAACTCTTTATGTTCCCATTTCTCTAATGTTTTACAAAAAAATCCAATATATACGCAGAGCTATAAGCAAAACATTTTCATACAGTCTTTTTCTTCTCTAAGCTGTATTTTGCTTCCTCAAGTGAGTGTTTTACAAAAAGTGTACTTTGATTTTTTTTTTCTGCTAATAGTTGAATGAATTATATTCTCAGGTGGCCCAATTATAACTGTTGCCTGTAGCCACAACAAAATTAAAGATTTCTGGAAACGTTTTGTGTGAAGCGCAGTTGATCAGCTAAGGCAGACATATTCCACAGAGTTTCAGTTGCCCTTATGCCCAGGGGCAGAACCCTTGTTTAGGACTTTAACAAAATAACAGCACTACCAATATTAGCACAATATCCTATAGTCCAAATAAAGTCCCTTACAACTTGAGAAAATAATGTATTTTGACTTAGAGGATGCTGTTGTTGAAAAAAAGGCAGAAAAACAATCACGTATGCACACACACACACAAACACTGTATTTGTAGACATATAAATAATGAAATCGGCAAGTACAGTCTGTACAGTGCTATTATTATCATCATGACATTTGACAACTTAGTTGTGTTAAATCCTAGCAATTAATTACCCATTTATATTTGTAAAGGTAAAGGAGTAGGTAAACAGAAATATCTGCAATCTTTGCTGCCATGTGAATTGAAATAAACGGAATGCACAAGTCTTCTACTGTTCCATGGTAGCACTTCTGGAAGGATTTCAGAAAGTGTGGCAAGGTTGCTTGTGGAGTATATCTACTTTACAGTTCTTGTTTAAATCTCACCTGAAAGGAATGAAATTCATTGTTGTCGTTGTTTTCTCATGTGAATGTTATTGCCTTAAACTGCAAACTAGCAACACCCATTTCAGGTCTCTGTGAGGATGCACAGTTTTCTGCAACATACTATTTTTTATTGAAATTGTGTAAGTAACAAAGGTTTCACTCTCAATTCTCTTTGCTTATTGTGAGAGTCTATTTTTCTATTAAAGCAGAGAAACCATTTTCAAGGAGCCCTTCAGTTTGGCTGGTTATTTGGTTTGCTAATTCTGTCCATTTCATCAGATGAACTTCTAGACTCCACCTATAGAATATTTCCAGGTAAAAATATTACTAGTATTACACACATTTCAAAAACCTTTTTCTTCTAAAAATTGCAGTTAATAAAGACCCAGATGCAGTAAAATGACAGTGGTAATTTATATAGTGATAAATATTCTTTCAGATTACTTTCTGCCTGTTGAATTAATAACACTGAATATTTTCCTTCCTATTTGACTACATTAACAATAATTTGAACACATTACTGTAATACCTGTCAAAATGACAGCATGTAAAACTAACAGAGAAGTCTTTCTCAAAAGTTGCCAGCTGGCAAAAATAACTGGAAGTTCCAGGGAGCAACGCTTCTAAATAAGTTTCTCCCTTTTTAATTTTTTTATTCATAAAAATGCTGACCAGTTCACATTGCATTCTTCCTTAATAGTTGGCCTTATCATGATTTTGAACTGTTGATCATCACCTGAGGGTCCATCTTCTCTTAGAGAATGACATGGTCAGGTGGGTGCTTTTTAGAAACAAGGACAATTTCATTAACTCCAGAAAATTCCATCTTCAGCCCAATGCCATGGAACTGCTGCAGAGGTATCAGCTTGGAGAATAAAAATCTTTTAGCAAAGAAGCAGTTAAACTAGCAGAACAAAATCTTTAGCTTGTATAAAAACCCGTTCTTTTTGTGTGTGTTTTAGCAGATGCTTTCGTTTACACACATAATGGATCTGTTATCCTAGTTAGCTAGGGGGAAAAAGCCAAAAGTAGCATTGTTCAGACTTTTAAAATTGTATTGAAAACCAAAGTGAAATAAATTCTATTCTTCTTTTGTTGTGGGATAGCTGTGGTTTCCTTCTAATGAGATTCACAGATCTCATGAATCTAAAATCTTCATTATTCATAGAGAGATGTATCAATTGCAGCTCCTACATTATACATATAAAACTTAAAAAAATACAGCAATTCCTTTTTAATATGCAGCAACGTACTTGAACAAATTATAGCAATTTAAGAGAAAAAAAGGGCTACAGAATTTTTCTTAAAGAGAAGGATTGGATATTTTCATTCCTCTTCAAATCACAAAACCATAATTTCAAATCTCAAAATGAACCCCTTGTAATATAAAAGAAGAAATGGTAGCAATTTGATAGGTTTTCTGATCAGGCTAATGATAGCATTTTCTGAAAGTGGAAGGCAAATTGCTGTGATAATTACATTAAAACAAGCCATGGCTCTGTATTCTCACTCTTCTGCCATTGATTAAGAACAGTTTAGCTCAAAAGTATATTGGAAATTGAAAGATGTGTCTCTAGAACCTAGGATATATAAAAGAGCTAATGCTCTTTTTCATTTACCTTTAGTTGCAGACTAGCTATGTAAATTAAAAGCTTCTGAGTGATGGATAAAAATGTTTCTCTTAAACAACAGGAGCTGAGTTTGGAACTCCACTAATGATTTGTGCTCTTCACTGAATATGTATTTATAAATATTTGTAAAACAGGTTTTGTAGAAGGACAAAGTGATAAATTGTATTAAAAATCCACATATTGTCTAAAAATCTTATTCTTACTTAAGATGCAAATGATTTTTTAACTGACCATTTTTTATTTTTAGGGATCATCTATCTTTCTTCCTCTGGGAACATAAAATAGTTTATCATTTTGTCAGTTGTACTGACCATCAACTTCTGTGCTCTAATATCTCAGCAAAACTAGAATAGGAAATATATGCTGCAATTTATCTGAGAAAGTAATCTGGAATAAGCTACAGGCTTTCAGAAGTACTTTCATGAAAAGCAACCATGTCTTTTCTGAGAAATTCATCTCAAAAAATGGAAAGAAAAAAAGCAAGGAAAAAGAAAACCAAGGAATAAGGGCCAACATGATTTATTAACTAAGTTGTGTATCCTTTCACAGGCAACTTTGTTGGGCTCTCTTAATTTCATTTCTTTCACACATAGTGGTGAATATTGAATTTTGTGGCCTCTGTTTTTTAGTGTCATTTTTCTGCCTATTTTCCCAAGAAATGTCTCCTGCATTTAAGTGGGAGCACTGTTGATAACCGCTACAAATTGCACCACAGTTATAGGAAAAGGATCTTGAAATATGAAAATTGTGTGTGAGAAAAGTTTCAGGAAGATTATTGTGACATACTGTTCAACCAATCAAGCTATCGCCCAGGAAAAAAAAAAAAACCAACAAATTTTTAGTACCTATTTCCTAGTTAATACCCAGCCATTTTCCCCAAGGGTAAAGATTTCAAGCTGCCACTATTTAAAGCTGCTTCACTTCTTGTGAGAGCACAAGAAAGAAGTGCTATAAAGACATCTTTCAAATGATTTCTAGAAATAAATAGTATGGAGAACATCAACCTTTTCCTCAATTTTTTTTAGTATGAAGTACAAAATATACCAAAATAATTAGTTAATTAACTAGAAGAAGTAAATAGGATCTAGGTCAGTGTAATGATAGGAATGTACAGTACACTGTGTTCAGAAAGAAAAGCTTGAAATGTGCATTTAAATCTGTTATTTTGATGCAAGCATCATTTTATGCCCTTAGGATGCAAGAAAAGCTCTTAGGAATTCTGATGTCAGTGTCTGAGGGAGGAAAGAAAGTATCCTGTAACTGCCCACACCTTTCTCAAGGTATTTAAAGTAATTAAAGGAAAGGTTCAATTATCCTTAAAATATCCCCTTTCCTAAGTTGTGATAAAAAATACAGAGCTACAATTAAAATTTGTTTGGGAGAACAGACAGTCATGTTATCATTCTGCTGTGGGGAACTAACCTGAAGTGAATTTAATATAACCCCTTGTTATGCTTTTCTTGGTGTTTTCCGGGGTGATAAACCAAGAGCTGTTGTGCTCCCAAGCAGCACCAACCCACCATGTGCTCCCACACAGCCACATCAAGTCCTAAAACACAACCTTGGGCCACAGCCCCAGCAGCACAGCACTCCTCTGTGCAGAGGAATGGGGAGTTTGTGGTTGCACCCTGCTCCCAGAGCACTGTGAGGAGGTGACAAGAAGGAGCAAAGCCTGGCTCGCTGCCCCGGGAATGGCAGCACAGTGCTAACACAGGCAGGAACAGCAGAATGCAAAACAGAAATGGCTTGTCTTTCATGCTTTTTCCAATTATAAACCTCTAAAATGTCCTGCTTAGGCCTTAAATAACTACCGATTTTATCTGTTACTGCTTTCAAAAGAAATGGAGACATTTTCTTTCTGTGGAAGATGTGACTTGTGCAGTCCTGAGTGCTGCCTGGTGCCTGCACAGATGAACACATACCCATGTACGCAAAAATTTATTTGCACGGTCGATACCCTGTCCTGTGAGAGAGATCAGAAGGGAGAAGGGTCCTAGCTGCTTCAAGTACTTGTTCATGTTGGTGTGCAGAAAAGTGGGGAATTCTGTTGTCCAGAACGTAGGTATTTAAAAACATTTAGAGTCTACTCTAGATTGCTTTCCCACTTCAGGAGGTCTGGATGATAGCCTCTCAGATGTATCCCATCTGATACAGAAAAGTTCCAACTGAAATATATGCTCTCATTATGATGACCTCATAGTAAAGTCAGCATTTTTTAATGATATTTCTCAACACAATGTCATCTATTTTAAGGCAAAGACCATATTGCTCCTGTGGTGTGCATGTTAGATGGTAGGAAAAATGATAAAAAGAAAGGTCATGGCAATAGCAGTTTGATGAAAAATGAATAATTTGATTATTTTCATGGTGTGGATCAATAATGCTTTGCATCTACTGAAACACATTGCCTGAAGGCACTTGGATAATCAATGGCATAAAACAGAGACTGCCTTTACCCAGGCTCACAGCCTCTCTTGATCTTTCTGGGGAGGACCCTTGACGCCTCTAATTTATGTCAAGTGGATATCAAAGAAATTCCAAAAAGCCTGGCTCATAAAGAGTGTTTTAGTGGTACCCATTTGAAGTCTACTTACATATGTTCCTTATGTAACTGTCTTTAAGTACTTCCCTTCCAAATGCCTGGGAATTCTTAGAAAGGCGTAAAAGCTACCTGGCATGAGCATAACAGTCAGTACCTCAGAAAAGGAAGCCTGGTTAGATGGGACAGATCTTCAAACCTTCTCTTCACTGCAAGCTGACAAGAGTACAAAGACAAGAATTTTGGCCAACCGGGAGCGTAAATAAACCCTTCTGCACCACCCAAGAATTCTCTTTAATGATGTGCTGGACACCGACATTTTTAATTTAATAGTGCAGCCACTGGAAAAAATTAGTTCTGCATGATATTGGGGAGAGACAGGTGAGAACACAATTTTGTTCAGTAATTTCTCTGTTCGTTGGCAGTGGAAAAAGGGAGTTGACATCTTCTAGCTGCCAAAAATCCCTTAAGTCAAGGATACTTACTTCATTCTGTCTGTGGAGCTATTCTTCCCATCAAGGCTTTGCAAAGAAGAAAATAATTCCCAGTGGTAGTCCCACTACTACACTGTTCACTGTAACAGCGTTTACGAATTTCTTAACATCTTTTAGCTACCATACTTTGAATACTTGCAGATGCACACACACACTCGCAGGCACACAGTCAACAGTGCTTTTCTATCTTCCCTGAAGCTTTCTTAAGTATTATTTTTTTTTCCTTTTAGCAGTTGACTTCTGTAACACAAAAGATGTTGTATACTCTTCTAAAGAACTAGAAAAGCATTTACCAGCAATTAGAGGAATACAGACTGTAGTACATGTCCACAAAAACGACATATAGTTTAACTTATGAGGCAGTAAAGCTTGTTTTCAACATCAAGATCATTGATTTTCTATAGCAGTTAAAGACAGGATAAAATTATTGCACTTATTAGATCCTTGTTGATTGTTCAGCATTAGCTAAATTCACAAAATAAATACATGTGCAGAAGTGGTTATATGATTCTGGTTCAGGTCTAATTCCCAAGGTCAAGTTACCCTTTTAACATTCTCTAAGTACATAATCTTAGCACAATCCATCAAAGAGATTCACACACTCTTTTTATCTGTTGGCTCTTATAAAACACTAATGTTTAGGAGATTAGAGTGGACTCAGCTTTGATAGACAGAGCAATTCTTCCAAAGTGCTCAACCTCCTTACAAACTGGAAACTGCCTAGGGCTGGCTTTGCAAAATGCTATTTCTAATTTTACCACTGACCTAGACATTATTATTCCCTGCCATTTGAAATACTGTGTTTTGTCACTGTCTTCTATAGTGCACTGTGAAGGATGCAAGGTAATGGTTTGGAGCATGAAGTTTCTTAGACTAAAACCTGTTTTTCCATAGAGTGTATCCAATCAGAAATCCACAAGCCTGAGAGATGCTTACGATGGGCATCACAAGCCAGACATTTTGTTCATGATGGCTGGAAAAGAAACAATTCCGGCAGGGTTATGTAAAGACTTAAGGTCAGAGACTCTGGACCTCTGATGATTTTTCTTTTAGCTATTTCTGCTGTGTTCCCAGGCCTCTTGATCTCTCTTCTACACAGGAACATGATTTCTGAAGGCTATATACATGGTGAAGTGGAGATGGACTGCCTTCTCCTTTTTTCTTCTAATGATAAAGTGCTAAAACTTACAGACATTCTTACTATTCTCCAAATATAAAGCTACATAGTAAGAAACTCAGTATTTTTTTCTCTTTTTAGCATTCTGGGTTTATTCAAAACTTTGTCCTTCTGTTTCCAAAGCCATGATACAAGATCAAGAGCACAGACATATAGAAAATTGTTAAATCACTCTTGAAGTAACACTAAAGATTTTTTTTTCTTTCTTTTTAAGAAACAAAGTAGTCTGTCACTGTTATGACATGACATGCCAACCACTTTCAGGCAAAAATATTCAAAACTGTCAGAGGGAAGATTTTGCAAAAAACTTTTGTGAGCACCTCAGGCCGCGAGTGTAACCTACAGGTGTATTTTGAAAATCTACATCAGCAAACATTTATAATACTCCTTTGAATCCTCTGTGTGACTTTTGAACTGCCTATGCGAGCACAGCACACCAGAACAGTTGCTACAGTAGTGAATACTGAACATTTTTGTTCAGAAAAACATAAATCCTGCTGCCTCCCTCACACACACAGGAACACTATCACACTCAGAATCAGGCACCAGCTCAGGCAAAGGCTCCTTACCTGATCACATCTCATCAGTCCCAAGTATCGGAGGGATTTGCTGCGCTGAGCAATCTGGGTGGCTCCACGGTCTGTGATCTCTTTGCACCATCCAACATCCACCGTCTCTATTGTCATGCTGTACCTCCCAATGGCTATCAGAGCTGGAAAGACATGAAAGGCATGAAATACACAGCTCTGCAGATGGCAACCTCAGCTCCACGCACACACTGAATAATGCTGAAATTGAGTTTTGACAAGCAGTTCTCATGCACTTTGTAAATGACATTATATTTCATAATTCTCAACAATGTAAAAGCTGTCTCTTCAAATTGGAAGTAAATACATGTGCAAACACACACAAACACACAGATAAACATATTTTCCTATATATTTTTCTACCAATCAAGATAAATAGACCAAGTAGCAGACATAATCTATAAAAAATATTTTAAATACTTTTTTCAGAAGAAGAAAGGATCAATTAATAAAATTGAATAAATGCAAAATAAAACCAATTCTATCTCACTTTTCAGAGAAAATAACTGACTTTATATTACTAACACTTTTTTTTCCAGGAAAATAATACTACAAAGACAGCACTGAGATTAACAGGACATTTTGTTGGTCAATAAAACATAGTTTTAGAAAACCCTGAAGGAAATCTCATGCCATACATTCTATAATTATATTCTAAAATTGCATTTTTTTCTCATTGTTCATATTGGTGATGTAAGAACAATGGTGCATCTCACTTTCACTTTTTCTTCACAACACTTTTCCACTAAAAAATAAAACACTTTTTTTCACTAAAAAATAAAAACACTTTTCCAGTAAAAAATAAAGAAAGAGTTAAAAAAGTTATAAGGAATTAAAAGAAAAATTTGAACCTTTATTAAAGGAGAAGAAAGAGGATCTGGGAGTTCTGAATGGGCTGAAAAAAGGTATGTAGGAGAAATGACAAGGGATCTGAACCAGCTGGGAAGGTTTTGTCATGATATGACAATGACACAGAAGATAAAAATCACTGGCACCCTGGTTGCCATGGACTATAGCACTTTTCAGAAATATGGACTCAGGAAGTCAAGCTGGGATTTACTAACAGAAATTTTAGCAGCTAAAATCTCAGTCTAAGAAAAAAGGCCAAGGCTTCTGGTGTAGAAGTCAGCCACCTGCATATAATCAAGGGGTAGGATGTTCACACAGTTTTTAACTCCAGTTATAAGGCAGCTGTTGAAAAGGAAGATGAAGGAGTGACTTATTTCAAGTAATGTGTGTATCTTTAAAGACTTGATTTTTCAGCAGCTATGGGGCTGTTCTGTTCATGCTACATTCAGAAATGTCAGGGAAAAAAAAAAAGAGGAATTACAAAGAGCTGGCAGCTCTTGATATACAAGATAGCGATCTTAGCTAACCAGCATGTAAATGAGATCTAGAACAAGAGAAAAAGAACCCACCTCACCTTCCAGTGGTTCTGCAAAGATCTGTATTGCTGGTGTACAGCAGTGACGGTATTTGGATTATTTATAAATATCTAGCAGGACTTGATTAGCAAACAAAATGAGCTTAAAGATGCCAGAAACATTCTCAGAAGCAGAGAAGGGGAAGTAGTGCATAATTTCTTTCTTCCAGCAGTTTTCCAAAATATTAACTAAATTTTGTTACTGACATATTGAACGTATGATAAAAGCACCTACGTAGTTTCTTTATGGTTTCACTGATATTTGTAGGACAATACCAATTTCCTGGTCTCTTTCCAGTACATCTCTTGAAAAGAAGTCTTAATTTTGCAAAATAGAAATATAAATATAGCAGAAAATAATCTTTGTACTTTTTTTAGGCACCTTTTAAAATATCACTATAATAAAAAGTACGGATAGTCAGAAACCTTCTGAATACATTTTTTCAATAGGAAAAACTACACTAATTATAGGTTATTGTACCTCCACAAAACAAAATGTTTTAGACTTGAAGTAGTGAAAAAATACTGAAAGCTTTCCACTACATTAGAACAATGTAAGTTCATTTGAATATTTTGCCACTGTTTGTAAAGTTATAACGTATTTTGCTATTTTCAGTGCTTCATGTAAAACTGACAAAGAGAAGAAAATCAACAGAGAATACTTTCATGGAAGTGCCACTAAAGACCATCAGAACACACTGACAAAATCCGTCCCCAGATTAGCAGACATCTCTCTGGAAAACCAAATATTTTGACAAGAGTGTACAATGTTATACTGAAGTCATATACTACTACAGTTCAAACACAGAAGGTATGCCATTTGAAAACTCCAGTGACCATATTTTCTGGAAATTTCCATGTGTGGAACTGCACCTGTACAAGAACACTCTGGGTTCCAGAATAGACACACTATGCAGTTTCTATCAGCATTCTGCAGTGGGAGATAAAGAAAGGTCATGAGAACCAGTGAAAATGTAACAATAGTTTTCCAGAACACTTTCCTCACATGTG
Source organism: Ploceus nigricollis (assembly GCA_013399945.1). Lineage (NCBI taxonomy): Eukaryota > Metazoa > Chordata > Aves > Passeriformes > Ploceidae > Ploceus > Ploceus nigricollis. The sequence continues at coordinate 41,624 of VXBC01005968.1, read as the reverse complement.
AAAAATGCGGCCAGGGATTTTTTAAACTCGGGTTTATGCCTCTGTACTCTTATAAGTTCATCTGATCAGTCTTGTAGCCCACAGAACATACCATTCATAACCTCCTGTGGCAAGGAATCCTGCAGTTCAGGATTCTTTCCTCTTTCAAAAATCACCTTCCCTTGTGGAAAATGCTTCCTGGAAATCCCAACAGACTGTATCGACCAGGTCTTCTTTATTGCTTCCTGACTTCTCCACAGTACTGAAGTACAACCTCTCTTAACAAAAGCTCTGTCAACTCTTCCTGGATACATTGCATTTATTCACATGTTCACGAAGTGCATTCCATCTAATAACTAACTCGCCTTATACAGACACCAGATTTATCAGTTAATATTTTTCTGATCTTCCCTGAAACATTTTTTTGAAATACTTCTGCAAGGCAATCCTATGGTAGTCAGGCAGGTTTAAGTAAAGGATTACACAATGCAGCTAGGAGCTTGGCTATTTCATCCTCAAGTTCTTTTACTGAGTACACACACGTCTCCTGCTTGTATGAGCAAAACACTTTAAGCCACAAGTTTCAGCTAAGAAAATGTTTGCATTGCTCAACAGCTTTTCTTCCTCTGTGCATTTGCCCACAATACTCAGAATACACTGCTACTCTTCAAAAGCCGGGCAGTAATTTAATGAGGAAACATGCAGCAAAATGCTTACAAAACTAAGTTTGACTTCTGTGACTTGAGAACTTGTAGCACAATCAGCAGTGAATAGCCAAAAGTGTGTTTCAATACTAATGACAGCTGGGCTTAGAAAGATTGTCAGCCATCAAAGGGAAGAACCTGACACACTGAAATTAAGTATAGAAGGATACACAAAAATACTCCGAGTAGTTTGAAGATGTTGGCTTTGACATATGAACCTCTTTTTTTTTTGAATATTTAACAAGGCATCCAATTATTTTTTCTCCTTTTTATAGTCCCATTTATTTTGGCAAAAGCAACATACCATATTTCTTTTTCCAGTGCTAGGTTTGTGGAATGGAAATCAACTGATGTACAGCTCCTACTCTGCAGAAGATAAAGTGTAATGTCTCCAACTGGAATTGGAAAATCACCCCTACAGCCTTGAGCTGTATCAAGCAAAACTGTTTTTTTGGTTGTAATGGTACTTGGCTATTGAAGTTGAAAGGACCAAGTTTGTAGAAAAGGGAAATATCTTCTGGATGATCAACTGGAATAGTTGAGAAAACCAGACAAATTCTGTCCACAGTGCACTACCACTAAGAGCAAATTGTAATTTAACCTCACTTTATTTTAAACTGATTAAATTAAACTGACACATGTAAATGCATCTGCTGCTACAGACAGAAATGTCTGTCAGAGGGAAGGTCTCTGTTCAGCTGTGTGTAACCTGTGAACCCAGTGGCTGCTATGTGGGTGTTGGCATCAAGTCTAAGGTTGCTACAACAGAAAAAATAAAAATATCTTTGCTATAAGCAACTGGTATTTGGCCTACTCTTAATTTAATTTGAAGTAATTTTTATGTCTGGAAACAAATGCCCCAGGTTTTGCATAATATTACCAAATACAACTGTTTGGAAATCTGGTGTTGAACACAATTGTGTCCAATTAAAAATATTTTTTAATGACATGCACCTACTACACTGAAGAGTGCTTCCTTAATCAATAAATCCTATTTCAATTTAACTGAAAATAAACCTCTATAAGGCTTAACTGTGCTTCTGTTTTCTTCCTGTTATTACCTAAAATGCAAATGTACAAGGCACTGCAGTTGGTCAGCCTTCAGTGAAGCCTGGACAAAAAAGCTTTTAAAAATTAATTATGATTTATATTATCCTTACCAGGGCATTATAGACATATATGAATTCATGCAAAAATCATTTTTGCATTTCTTTCTTTCTTTTTTTCATTAATGTCAAAAGCACTTAAATGTGCAAGAATTAGAATTCAAAATTTCCAGTCTCTCTAAGGGTTTTAGACAGAGGAGAAATCAATCAGTCAACCAAGGATTACCNCAAAAGAGAAAGATTAAAATCATCCAGGTAAATTATAAACATCTGAATTCACTGACGTTTTAACAGTCACCAACATTATTTTGATATTTAATTTAAAGTGATTTGTGGAAAAGAACTTAAAAATTAGCATGCAATTAGACAAACACTTGAAAATTGTAAAATACTGTTGAATATAGACAGTACACTGCCATCTGATTTTAATATATTATTATATTTACAAATAGAAACTTTATGTTATATATGTTTATAACACTCCCTACAGTATAGCTTAAATATTGCTTATACATAGAAAAGGCTTTTCTTTACAAATGCATGCCTATAAAAACTTAATCAGGGCAACAGAATTTTATTCTCCAGAGCAAATCTTGCTGCCATGAGAAAAAAGCTCCATCATTTTGCCCACGATACTAACTGTGCATGTTTAGCCCCTGCACTGATGAGGCTGGTGGTTGTCTGCCATGCAAATTACTAAATCCTGCAGTTTAGCTAATCTGCTATGTGCAGAAAGGCAGTACATGCCTATTTCCATTTCCATGTGTCAAAAGGTGTTTAGCTGCTGCAACCATGCACGGCAGTGGAAGAAATCACTGCTTCGCTACCTTGCTCACCCAGCAGAGGAATCATAGATCACAATTCATATTGCTTATGCCTCAAATGAAGACTCACTGAGTGATACAACTTTTTTTCCCATTCATTTAGATCTGTTTTGAAATTGTAGGGGTATTTTGATGATTAAATGAATGTTTGTGCATCATATCCTGACATAAATCACGCATCAAGCACTGTAGTTCATCTTGTAGCAAATAAAGGCTACCATGGATGTATCAGTCCAAAACTCCAGTTTGTGCTGGTTTCCTGGTAAAAATTCTAATTCTGCTCAGGCTTTTTGCACATCCAGCTGACAGGCAGTATGACATAATTTTTAATTCCTTTATAATCAAGACCTCTCATAACAGCTACATTTCAGTGCCACCAGGAAATAGCAAAGCAAGACAGGCAGAATCTGTACAAAAACTGGCATTCTACCAGGAATCTCAGCCAATTCCATTTACAGTCATGCACTTAAGTACATTCCTGGTTTTCATTGCAGTTCCCTTGAAATGAAAGTGAAAACATAAACAGAGGACATAGCCCTGAATTTCACTGTTCTAATAATCAAATGTCAATCTTTATTCCCTAACTAAATTCCCATAGTGTACATCCATGTACAGTACATCCATGTACATATAGGGGAGCAAGCAAATCCTTTCCCTATGGTACAGAAGCAATGCAAAAGGGAGATTGGTCAGTGCTCATTTAAAAAATACCTTACACTACTGGTATTTTTATATTTATACCAAGTGCTCACAAAACATAGTGCCCAGAAAGGTATGTGAACAAGTAAATATTTAGTCTTCTGTAAATCCTAGAGACATTTAGAAGCAAAGTTGCCCAACCTCAAAAGTTTTCCCAGGGGAATGCTGTATCACTTCTCAGCATGGCCAACCTGCATTTTAACACACTTGGTGTATTTAGTTTTCTCCCTACTGTCTTCATCTGCCTCAGGCTGCTTGAGGTCTCCTGTGATAATTTTACTGTTGAACCTTTGTGCATAAGTGGCTTGGGCAACATTTCCTGAAAATGAAGGATGGGACTGCAACAAAATGCAGAAAGATAGAGTGGCATGACCACAATGGGAAACCAATCTAATCAGATGCCTCAAGGAAATGAAAAGGAGACAGACTGTACCCTTTGAGCAACCCTTTTTTCCTCTAAGAGTTTAGAAAATCTGGTTAGATCTCTTCTCTCTGAAATAATATTTTGACCTTAATTTGGGAGTATGGTGGAAAACCACT
>VXBC01005968.1:20597-37169 GCA_013399945.1 Ploceus nigricollis | reverse complement strand
AAATTGGCAAAGAAGCCAATACATTCAGGTGTTAAAAATATGGTGTAACAGATCAGCATAGTGGATTTTGAAATAATCTTCTGCTGTTGTTGGCTTTACGGAGTTACTCTCATTTGCCCGAGTTATTTAAAATATGAGTGGACAAAGCTCTGGAGACAGAAGAAAATATTCTATAAGATAGAGAACAACAAAAATAGGCAACCTAAAAAGTCTTTTCTATCTTTTATTTATGTTGTTCTATTGAATTAGAAACAAAAGAGAAAGATTAAAATCATCCAGGTAAATTATAAACATCTGAATTCACTGACGTTTTAACAGTCACCAACATTATTTTGATATTTAATTTAAAGTGATTTGTGGAAAAGAACTTAAAAATTAGCATGCAATTAGACAAACACTTGAAAATTGTAAAATACTGTTGAATATAGACAGTACACTGCCATCTGATTTTAATATATTATTATATTTACAAATAGAAACTTTATGTTATATATGTTTATAACACTCCCTACAGTATAGCTTAAATATTGCTTATACATAGAAAAGGCTTTTCTTTACAAATGCATGCCTATAAAAACTTAATCAGGGCAACAGAATTTTATTCTCCAGAGCAAATCTTGCTGCCATGAGAAAAAAGCTCCATCATTTTGCCCACGATACTAACTGTGCATGTTTAGCCCCTGCACTGATGAGGCTGGTGGTTGTCTGCCATGCAAATTACTAAATCCTGCAGTTTAGCTAATCTGCTATGTGCAGAAAGGCAGTACATGCCTATTTCCATTTCCATGTGTCAAAAGGTGTTTAGCTGCTGCAACCATGCACGGCAGTGGAAGAAATCACTGCTTCGCTACCTTGCTCACCCAGCAGAGGAATCATAGATCACAATTCATATTGCTTATGCCTCAAATGAAGACTCACTGAGTGATACAACTTTTTTTCCCATTCATTTAGATCTGTTTTGAAATTGTAGGGGTATTTTGATGATTAAATGAATGTTTGTGCATCATATCCTGACATAAATCACGCATCAAGCACTGTAGTTCATCTTGTAGCAAATAAAGGCTACCATGGATGTATCAGTCCAAAACTCCAGTTTGTGCTGGTTTCCTGGTAAAAATTCTAATTCTGCTCAGGCTTTTTGCACATCCAGCTGACAGGCAGTATGACATAATTTTTAATTCCTTTATAATCAAGACCTCTCATAACAGCTACATTTCAGTGCCACCAGGAAATAGCAAAGCAAGACAGGCAGAATCTGTACAAAAACTGGCATTCTACCAGGAATCTCAGCCAATTCCATTTACAGTCATGCACTTAAGTACATTCCTGGTTTTCATTGCAGTTCCCTTGAAATGAAAGTGAAAACATAAACAGAGGACATAGCCCTGAATTTCACTGTTCTAATAATCAAATGTCAATCTTTATTCCCTAACTAAATTCCCATAGTGTACATCCATGTACAGTACATCCATGTACATATAGGGGAGCAAGCAAATCCTTTCCCTATGGTACAGAAGCAATGCAAAAGGGAGATTGGTCAGTGCTCATTTAAAAAATACCTTACACTACTGGTATTTTTATATTTATACCAAGTGCTCACAAAACATAGTGCCCAGAAAGGTATGTGAACAAGTAAATATTTAGTCTTCTGTAAATCCTAGAGACATTTAGAAGCAAAGTTGCCCAACCTCAAAAGTTTTCCCAGGGGAATGCTGTATCACTTCTCAGCATGGCCAACCTGCATTTTAACACACTTGGTGTATTTAGTTTTCTCCCTACTGTCTTCATCTGCCTCAGGCTGCTTGAGGTCTCCTGTGATAATTTTACTGTTGAACCTTTGTGCATAAGTGGCTTGGGCAACATTTCCTGAAAATGAAGGATGGGACTGCAACAAAATGCAGAAAGATAGAGTGGCATGACCACAATGGGAAACCAATCTAATCAGATGCCTCAAGGAAATGAAAAGGAGACAGGCTGTACCCTTTGAGCAACCCTTTTTTCCTCTAAGAGTTTAGAAAATCTGGTTAGATCTCTTCTCTCTGAAATAATATTTTGACCTTAATTTGGGAGTATGGTGGAAAACCACTCAAGTAGTGATACTACTGTAAGTTTAAAAAAACCAAGCTGTTTGGAAATGGTAACACATATTTATGTTTTTCTGGTTTAAGTTTTGAAAATAAAATCCCATTGTTTAACGTAGTTGTTACCTAAAGAACCATAAGGAAAATGCCTGGACGAAGAAAGTCCCAAGGACTGAAAAGACCTCATGTGAGAAGGAAGATGACAGAGACACCTCTCATGCAGAAAAAGTATTTTATTTTCTATTTTTTATATAAAATACATTTAATACAGGTAAATATTTTTTCTTTCAGAGTCACAAAAATAAATGGTAGAGAGTTACTTGGCTATGAGCTGGTTGCGGTAACCATAGTTACCATTGAGTTGGTACAGTATACATTGCTGTAATCAATGCCAACTTAATTAACTGATACAAGGAAAACGGGCAACTGCTAACCAACTTTTATCCTACAGATAAAACTCCATGAAACACATGGCACTTAGAGGGCTATGACTTTCCAAGTAAAATTTATCTTATTGCTTGATTTACTTCTTTATCTTGGCTATTTGATGCAACTAAAAGTATGTACAAATCATAAACATTTGTACAAAGGTTACTACTTGCTGTCCTACAATGTAAGCAAAGCTTTGCCCTAAACTAGAAATGAAATTGAAAATACAGAAAAGAATGATCTTTCAAAATTATCTTAAATATACAACTATCAAGCACCTGTTTCCCCAAAAGTCCATACTAAGAACAAAGCTAACCTATGGATAGTCAGAGAAAATAGTTTGTTGTGTTTTATACAGGTCTCTCAAGAAAAAATCCAACATTGACAATAATGAATTAATCATAAATACATCTGCAGTATAAATTAAATTTATTAATCCCGAACATAAGCTCTGTGACTTTTCAGCCATTTCAGTATCTTTTACCCAATGCATACCAACAACAAAAACAAGTCAAAACAAAGCATCCCCCCCTCCCAAATCTTCAAAACATGGATGCAAAAAGACCATAGTCTAGACATAGTCTAGTCATAGTCATAGACTACAAAATGAAAGGCATATTTACTTCTGTCCTGACTGCTGACCTCTTATAAAAATATTTAAAAATAACCATTTCAGAAATGGATTGCAAAAGTGGTTGGAGTTGCCTCTTTTAACCCCTAGGTCTTAAGCTAAAATAGCCCCTATGTACCAAGCTGTTATATGCCAGCTCAATTTTCACTTTCCTGGGGACACTAAAACATTACTCATTTTCTCTGCATTATTTTACACTGAAGTAATTTCCATCGTTGTCACACACATAGTCTGATTATCAATGGACGGCAATAAGCCTGGCTTCAATCCCCAAGAAAATCATGGCACCAATTTTCCTGGAAGCCACATCTTAAGGACAGGAAGACGACTGGAAACAGGCAGCACTGATGTAGCAAGTGCAAACCAAGCCTTTCAACCTGACTGCCGTTCTGTCATGAGACAACTGACTCTGTAGACAGGAATATGTAAATTTCTTTTTTTTTTACATCAGGAGAGTACTGAGAAGAGGTGCTATGGGCTCTTAAAATGACTTCTTCCAGTCTACAGGCAAAAACTTTTTTTTTGTCGTGTTAACAAAGACACCAAAAATTAACTGAGCCCTTTTAATCAGGAACAAGGAAATTTAAATACTGTCTTTTCAAAACAAATAATGTGGCTTGGGCTTATTTCAACAGCACATACCTGAACTCTGAGAGCTGTAACTCCAAGCTGCTGTTGTATGCAGAAGCTTAGTAGCATTCAGATACAACAGCCACTATTGAAGAACAGCAAAAAGCCAGATCTGTAAACCTGAATGATCTGAGGTACATGCAATGCATTAACCCAGAGAGATAGGAAAGAAACAACCGGTTTTGAAATTCTGAATTGTTTGGATAACTGGTGTATGCAGTGCTCCTAAACTTCTGTGAATAGTTCCAAAAAGCCATTCCTTAGAGTACTCCAGGAGCTATAGATACAGTCACAGAAGGCAGAACATCCAATATGGAGAGATGTAAAGATCACTTAATGTTTTACTGTAACAGTTTAAGATGATAAACTGGCAGAAGCTAGAAAAATAACTTTGTAACACTTAATAAAGATATATTAATTAATATACAATTTTAGGCTATTAGAAAATAATATGTACATTGTACATATGTAATTTTACATGTGTAACATGTACACCTACATAATTCAAAATATTATAATCACTTATTAACAGATTATTCTGGTGAATAAGTTAAGTTTGTCAAGTCCAAATTTCACAGAAGAAATAAAAATTCAGGATGTAGAGATGCTGGTTGTCAAAAAAGAAGAATTTTCCTTTAGCTCTTAGTCACATGGGATTGTAAGAGAGGGGGTAGAGACTAAAGATGCTTTCCCAGAGAGGGAATTTAACGGTTTAGCCTGTTCAATTGTGAGATCAGGCAAGATTAGAGCGCGCCTCTTTGGAGAATGACAGAAAGTAATCCTAAATGATGTGGGAACACACCCTTTTGTACATTTAGCTTTGTCTTTCTCTCCTAAGGAATCTAGCTACTGTATTCTTCTGATTAATAAATAGTGACTTTGAAAAGCCTGCTCGATGGTCTGCAAATACTTGCTGAGACAAAAGTTGACATCTGTGACAGAGGTCTGTACTCATTCTGCCAAAGACAGAAAATGTTGAAAACACAGGTCCTAAGCTCAAGAACAACAGAATTATGCATTTTGCCTTTTAAAGAGGAGTCATAAATTCATCAATTTGAAAGGGTACACATCAAAAAGATTAAAAGACTGAAGGATTAAGAACGTCTAATTAATGCATGACAGCATGTTACTTCTGTCACGCACTAAAGAATTTCACACTGTTTGATGGTAGAACAATAACTACTAAAATCATGATTCACTGTAACAGCTCCTAAGTTTTGATAAACTTAGCAGCAAGTAGAGTACAATAGATACAATTTTAGTACATAAAATTGAATCAAATTGAGACAAAAGAGCCAAATAAATACTTACTACAAGATAAAAAATGTTTACAAAAATAGAATTTTATGTACACAGTCTAAAAGTGGAAGAAAAAGGCTATTGAAAGTTTAGAATTTCATTCTCTAATTCCTGATGTATAACAGTTCCGTACTCAACAAGAGGTTAGATATTTGACTGTTCACCAGAGCACACAAAAAGTAAAAGGCAATACTTTCACAAAATGCAACAGGCAATGCACCCAAATAAACCACAGAGCATGAGGTGTTACACCAGACAGGCTGTTCATGTACCTCAATGATCATACATCACTTTTTAACTCCCAGAAGAAACCTTAATGACATTTAAGATATTGACAGAGTATTTACTGTTCTCTACTTTAGGAGTACAGGTTGTTATTCATAAGAATCACATATTTATTTCACTAACCCAGACTGTTCATACTCACTCTCCTTACTCAGTCTTCTTGCAATATGGTAAGTGAAGACTGAAAACTGGGGTTCATGCGACAGGATTAGGGTTGTGTAATCTTGTATAGTGGTATGCCTGGGAACTCAGAGCAAGGGCTAGACAGAACAGCACTGAATAGAATGAAAAAATTACTGTGCACTTCAAGACACTATGGGTTATGTTATCAAAATGCAGCTATGTTTGAAAGGGATAGGCAGAACGGAAAGTGAGTGATTTTATGAAATATAACACATTTTGAAAGAAATGAAGACAAAAGAACAAAAATTTAAAAAGTGAAACAAGAAAAGATTCGTACATATATACATGCAGACGCATTTGTATAGTCCACATAAATACATTAATATTTGTTAAGATAGAATATAAACATCTTTATTAAAACTCTATAGCCCTGGCATATTATTGTCTGGCACATTGTTTCCCCTTTAACTGTTTTTCTTTCTTTTTTTTCCTAAATAAATTATAACAGTAAAAAAGTTTATACTGAACATAGTAGAATGCTTTCCATGTGCACATCTGTAACATTTTGGCTGCACGGTGCTAGAAATATGAACAAACATACCAATGCAAACCCTCAATACATCTGATAAAGTATCACACATTCTGATTGTCAAATTTCTCTGCAAAAGACCTGTGTGTTTAATAGCAGTCCAACAGCTACTTCTCACCTTCTTGAGGACCACAGTTTGAAAGCTATTATTTCAAAGAGAGGTCCATAAAGAGAAGGAAGAAATTATTCAACTTCAGATGGCAGTAGAAAAGTCAAAATTAGTCTGTAACATACTGAATAAATGCTTAGGCTTGTATTAGAAAAGCCATCTGAAAAATAGCAGCAACAGTCGATATTACCTCGTGATGTGACTGAAGAACTATTATGGCATTTCCATAGCATTAAAAAAGGAGTCTGAAAAAAGAACATTCAGACAAAATAATCCATATGCCCTATCACTGCTTTTTCAGCTGTTTCTTACTTTTCAGATACTTTAATTTTGTTTAGAAAGTCTTCATACACTAGTTTTGCCCTCTTTCATCAACAACCAGTTGTTACCTATGTAATTAACACTAATATGACTGCTACATTTAGGAAGCTTCACTGAAGATGCAGAGCTAGTCAGTGTCACCTCGAAGTCTGTGTTCAGTTTTGGGCCCCTCACTACAAGGACATTGAGGTGCTGGAGGGTTTCCAGAGAAAGGCACTGGAGGTGGGGAAGGGTCTGGAGCACAAGTCTGATGGGGAGCAGCTGAGGGAGCTGGGGGTGTTTATCCTGGAGAAAAGACAGCTCAGGAAAGGCTCTTCTGCTACCTACAATTCCCTGAGAGGAGGCTGAAGCCAGGTGGGAATGGGCCTCTTCTCCCAAGTAACAAGAAACAGGATGAGAGAAAATGGCCTCAAGTTGAGACAGGGGAAGTTTAGGTTTGATCCTGGGAGCTGGGTGGAGGCAATGGTGGAGTCACCATCCCTGGAGGTATTTGAAAGACGCGTAGATGTGGCACTCAGGGACTTGGATTAGTGGTGGACTTGGCAGTTATGGTTGCATAATGGTTGGAATGAATGATCTCAAAGGTTTTTCCCAATCTGAATGATTCTGCGATTCAAAAGATACAGCATACGTACAGCTAGAGCTACGGGACAACATAGTTCTTCCAGGAACAACAATTTTGAAGACATTTATCAGCCAAGTCAATTAGTTTAAGAGTAAGGCATACAGTTCAAGTAAAATGGTAACAATGTTTGTGTTTCCACTGTTGAAGGGAGAAAACCTAGTTGAGCAGGAGGGGGTATGAAGCTAGGACACAGCCAGGATGATATGAGCACAGGCAGTGATAGCATTTATTTTACAACCTTAAGCTTGTGCAGACTTCTTATCTAATTATGCCTGAGTACATTCATGGATGAGTGTTTAAGGCAGCTCTGGGAATGGCATTTGCTGTTAAAGGCTTTGCAGTGATCAGCAGAAGTGCAAACACTGTATTTTGTCAAGGAGAAATGAATCTCCACACGCAGAGAAGACTGGGCACACACGTAAGAAGGCATGAAGACAGCTAATGCAAGGTCCATGTTACCCTTCCAGATGTGCAGCTATCCCTGGTATCCCAAATATCACAAAGATATTTGCCAAAGTAGAGTTTAAGCTATTGTCACTCTTTGTGATCTTTAAAATAAAATAAAATAAAGTAAGATTAAAACACATGTTTTTATAAATAATCTACAGGTATTTGTTTTATTTCACTGAAGCCCGGAATTGATATAATGTTTCTCTTAAAATTGCTGTGTTAAAGTATATTACTGAAAGTAACTTTACAGATCTAAAAGGTATTCAAACAGGACAATAAGGTTTGATGCAGTGGCTGACAGACTGCTTTGACTGTTTCCTATTGTAGCAATTGTTGCTGAGGTCTCAGATCACAGCATGAAGTTACATACAGCATGTGCTGCAACAAATCTATACAATGAGGGAAGGACAGACTGTCAGCCTCAATTCTGCATTTTCCTGGTTTTGTCAGCATGTATCAATCCACAGCTCAACATAAATTAACTTTAACACAGGATTCTGTGTCTGTTAACATAACATTTAATAGGTTCCAATGCAGTTATATTGTTCTGCTTTGGAAAACACAGTCAGAGAAAAGTGATGTAACTTGCCATTAATTTCATTATGACTAATGCAACTGAGGTTGTTCATATAAATCAATACAACTGGATGCTGAGAGTGAGCACAGCTGACAGGGAAAAATGAAAATAATTTTAAAAGGTTCCATACTGTGAATCATCACAAGTTGGCTTAAAAAATAAAAGGGAACTACTTTCAGAAAACTTGTTTTGAAGATCCTCCTTGTTTAATATCTAAATTAAGCTGTGTTTATTCTTCTATGACAGCTAAAGCTGAGTTTTGATGAGAAAAACCATAAATTATCTGTAATTCCTTAAAGAGTAAGGTGTCAAATATTGACACCTACAGTGTATCTCCAAGATGTTTGTACTTGAATGGTTACCCAATCTCTCTAGAACAATAACACTTCCAGCATTAATTAGCTGTCCTGTATAATGAACAGAATGAAACTTCATAAAATGAGCCAAGTGTATTCACCTAAGGAACGCTTTAAACAATAATTAGCATGGTGAAATGCAAACAAAAAATGCTAGTTCCTAAGGCCTTGAAAAATACTTGTTTTATTAAGTATTTCTCCAGTGCACTTCACATCCAGGCATCTAATCCATTCCCTTAAAAATAAAGGCCATTTTGTGGGAACTCTACAGCAAAGCAGTTTAGTACAGTAGAACCTTTTCTCTCTAACAAAATCCAACTGGATCAGAAAATACAGCAGCATTTATGCCAAATAGAGCATGTCTAATTATTAGTACTACACATAAGAAAATGCCAAATCTAAAATGTAAATATGGTTTTGACAGAGTAAAAAACGCACAGCCAGGCTAAAGTAACTGCTTATCTAAGTTACTTAGTGGGCTTTAATTTTCCTTTTGGCTCTGTAACATAAACACCTTAATAAACATGGAAGTTTTTTCCCTTCTATATGGTTGCATATGAATGTAATAGCTTACCTAATAACTAACTTCATTCAGGACACTTGAGCAAAAGAAAACCAGAAACTGAAATAATGAAGTAATAATGAAGATTTTAATGGGCTAGGTGAAGAATTGATATGCATACAGACCACACTAACTTAGAAGATTTAAAAAAATCCAATTTTGAATCAGGTGTTTACTTTTCCAAAAAGCAGAATGCCTTAATACCAAAGAAGATATTGTTTGCTTGTGAATTGGGATATAACCAGTAGAGCAAGTATAAGGTAAACTAAAATTGTAAACTGGGAGCTACACAGTTCTATGATAAGGTCTATTTGTGTGTCAGCCATTTGTTTTCATTACAGTTTGTGTTCACATGGTAGCAACAATTTTTGATGCACAAAGTATTACATTTTCTTTATGCCAGTCTAAAAATAATACTAAATACATATTTGCCATAAATGATAAGCAATGTTTATGAGTATTCTTGTGAGGAAGAAGAAGGCCACTGCTAAACTGTGGATCTGAATTACCTGTAATTGTACAAATGACACCACATGTGTTAATCTATACACACTCAATGCTTGCAAACTTAAGTGAAAGTCATTTTATTAATGCTAGTGACAGTCACAAACAAACACATTTTAAGTCAGACAACCACTGGAAGTTTCAGGTTCTGATACCTTTACTCATTAATGAAGCTTAAAACCTGCAGCCTAAAACAGTGTCATGAAAAATCTATTTGATCAACACTGAAGTATTTCAGAAAACCCTTAGTTTTGTCACAGAATATGTTCTTTCCTGCAGCAATGGTATCACTCAGATAAATGAATACCTTTTTTTTTCTGTAAAAAATAAAGCAAAATCGTGCCTTATTTTCTGTAAAAACAATCCTTCTGGGAATGCTAATGCAGTCTGTTCTATTATCAGGTAAAAAATTAAGCAAATTTTAGTTTATGGAATGGATCCAAACAGTCAAACACCATCCAAATGAAGATGGTATACACAGAATCTTGTTAAAGAGTGGCAAACATTTATCTGTGGCACATCTGCAGCAGTTTCGAAGTCTTTTCTTGATGTGTAAGCAGTCACACAGGCTGAAGAAACAAATTTGCTCCTTTCTGCCGGAAGAATAATTACTTTCAATATTATTTATACTTTTGAGCAGCATGAATTTTAGAATTTTATAAGGAAGAAAACGTGGTGAATCATTTTCTGTTTCATAATCCAGAAGGCTAAGCAGTTGTGTTTGCAGAGTGGTGACGATGAAAGCAAAACTAACTGAATTGCTACTAACTTAAATTTCCAGATACATGATCTCAGCAGATAAATTCACTCCTATTTGCCTTCTCTTCTGACAGCTTTTACAGGGGCTGTACTGCTCTACATTCCATTACAAATTACTTGGTGTACAGGTGACAAGGTCCTAGTCCTTGTTAAACAATGTGGATCACAAAATTCCAACTGTATCCATTAATAAAGGCAACGTGGGAAATATGTTGGTGAGTTATTTCCAAACTTGTAACTAATTTCTATGCTGCTGAAATGACACTATTACTATTTAGTTGAATTGTATGCACACCAGGTATGAATGAGACAAAACCAACAGGTCAGTATGATAACATTTGAACTCAACAGTTCCACTTTTCTTCAACAGTAAGAGGAGAAAAAGAAGATAAACTTTTGCCAAGGAAGTATTTTTTTCCCCTTTTCCCTGCTAGCCATAAGATTCCAGGAACATTACTCAGAAATATCAACAGTGCTGCTACAGATAAATTTCAACAGTGAACATACCTTTGTGCATGTAGTGTAAAAAAAATAATTTTGATCCTTGCAATAGATCAATATCTTTGTTTTCCGCAGCTATGAGCACTGCTTTTATCCTGGATATCTTTTGTTCTACTATATTGCAGACAATACATCCCCAAAGCTGAAATGGACTTCCACCACATTTTGTTGTTATTGCTTTTTGCCTCAGTATGTCTGTCTTCAATCATATTGACAGTAATTGTTTAAAAAAAAAACCCAAAAAAAACCTGCTTAAATTTCTTTTCATTCCAAACTGTACTTGCGCCGGAACTGTGCTTACAGCTGTAAACCCCTATCCCTTGTACTTAAAGCCTTTTTGGTTGTACAAAAATATGTGATACTGCATAGAACCTACCCTGTAGAATCCATTATTGGACATTAGTCCACCTAGGACATCAGTCAGGACACTGCTAGATAACTGAATCTTCTGTTAAGTCTATATGTGGTAACTCCTCTTCCAGCCTTCTGAAGCCTCTCCATTTAAAATACTTTCTGTCAATTCTGTCTGTTACTTTCCTTGTTCCTTTCAGCCCATTTGTTGCTCAGAGTCATGCTCAAGAGCATCATAACTCCTACTCTATTTAGTAATTATGAAAATTAAATTACTCCTCTGTAAACTGAACAGTAAAATTCAACGTGGACTCGAACCCAAAAGAAGAATGAGCTTATACTATTAACTACTGATTTATTTCCAATGCAAATGACACTAAAATTAGGATAATTAGAATTATTCATACATCTACACTTTAATTTACTTGGGCAAACAAATTATGTCTACAGATTTGTCAAGCTGCAGAATCACCAAGGAAATGAGTAAAATGCTGTTGGAAAGCCAGTATTTCAGAGCTGTGTGAGGTACTTTTAAGAATTGTAACTTGAACAAAAGCCACAATCTTCTATCATTGCACTCATAAAATGGCAATGTGAAAAATTCAGAAAACTGAAGTAAAACAAGCCTTATCATGGAGGGGAAAAGGAAGAAATTTATTAACAGACAGAAGAAGTCATCACCTAAAAGTTTCACTAGTGGTGGGAGACACTACCTCCTCTATAGCTGATAATCTTCATTTACCCATTAACAGATTTTGCCATCAAAATGCTGCAAGCAGAAGAAAGCTGTGGACTTTGTACTCCCTTATTACTGGCTTATCCCTATCCAAGGCATGATAGATCCATGACAAAGAAGACAAGGAAAGAGAAAAGAACAAAGGTAGCTGCAGGTTTGGAGACCTCATCGTTTTTCTTACCCCTCTGCTTTCCAGGTTCCACAGACTTTATACCAAAGTCATTCCCAAAGCCTCTAAGAAGACTGAAATTCAAGAAACAAAATCCCCAAAATGCAAGACCTCTTCTTCAGTCTTGCAAACTTCTGTGCAAGCTAGGAAGAAAACACTTAACTTTCACTTAATTGTTTCAGTGAAAGAAGCCCAAGCTTATGCATCTTCCTGGGTTTTTTGAAACTGAGCGTTTTTCTGACAAATTATATTGGAGAATGGCATTATCACATACTATTAATGTATTTCATACTCCTTTAAAGAAAACCAAAAGATTTTGTTTTCTTGCCAAAAATTATACTGAAAGTTTTAAGAATGGTAGATGAATTAGAAGGAGACGAGTCACAACTGTCCTAAACAGATGGCCTGTGTAAGGGTTGATAAACAGTACAAGAAGCAACAGATTGTTGTTTAATTCATCCAGTCATGTTCAAATATATATCTTGTTGTGTACAAAATTAGATCTTGGTTGCAATTTTGGACTTGGTAAATGAGAAACAGAAATCTGAATTATACTAGGCAAAATTTCCCTTTATCTTTCTAACAACCATAAGCAACATCATAACACCTACAGAAAGTAGTAGAGGCAAGATGATTGAGAGTTTCAATAGAATTACGCTGTAAATCTGCTAAAAAATTGCTTATAATGCGAAGTGGGGGTTTTTTTTTTGTTTGTTCGTTTTTTTCTTTTCTAAACACAGCAAGAAATTTACCCAAAGTTCTATAATACCACTCAATTTATGACTGCATGACCTGACTTGGTTAAGAGAGAATGAACATACATAAGCTTTTCATTATTATAATGCAGTAATTTTCAAATAGTTTTTTGTGAACTGTAGGAACATGCAATACTTCGGAAGGGCTTCATGGAAGACTCAAATATGACATACAGTAATCTACAAATATTGGTAGAACATCCCTATTTCCAGTACAAAATTGGTAGAGATCCACAAATCAAAGAAGGCTGAACACCACTAGCATGAATTACTAAAGTGATGTATATTTTACACTGAGGTAGGTATATTTAAAATAAAAGTGAATACTGTCACATTTAAAGCAGCAAATACACAACTTTATACATATAAAAGTGCTCAATTTTAAAAATGCACACATTTATAAATGTACGAATAAAATCTGCATGGACATCTTCAAAAGATTATTAATGCATCCAAAGAATCATTTGCTTCATCACTCGGCTGAAAATTTCTAAAAATTTAAAAGAAAAACCCTCCCTGTCCCCATGCCTTCCAAAGATACCCACTCCTTCTTTAAAAAGATTTAACAGAAAGATAAAAATGTGAACACTACATTTACAAAGACAGACATTCAATGGTTCATTGGGAGATTAAAGTCCAGGATCCTGAGACATTGAATGAAATCATCAGTCTTTTCTAAAGAGATACTGTAATATCTTTGTCTATTCTAGTTCTTGCAAGTTAGCTGTTGAACTAAAATTAACTTATAGGCCTGGACATGCCCAGAGAAATGAATCTGCAACAAATTCATACACGGTCTTACAGTAAAATCAACATCTTGAAGGAAGTTAAAAACTACTAGAAATTAAAGCATGTTCTGGGGCATATATTGAAAAGTTTTGCAAAGAATCCACTGGAGCATAGCTCCAAGAAGGACACATTGCCTTAATAAACTCTCAGTTCAATAGATATTATTGACACCAGTTAACAGGGTGGAGACCAAAGCTGGGGAAAAAATGGAAACCTCCTCACCAAATGTAATTACTGCCTGTTTACTTTCAGTTAATCATTTCAAAGCAGAAAACAACTGAAAAATTTTCACATACAGATTGCTTTACCAGCAAGTAATAAGTATCATCTGCTACAAAATCAACTGTCTTGGTGATT
This sequence comes from Ploceus nigricollis, assembly GCA_013399945.1. Classification (NCBI taxonomy): domain Eukaryota; kingdom Metazoa; phylum Chordata; class Aves; order Passeriformes; family Ploceidae; genus Ploceus; species Ploceus nigricollis. Next base: position 23,181 of record VXBC01005968.1, on the reverse strand, counting down.
CTTCTAAACTACTTGCATTTTCTGAAAATTACCACTTTTATGTAGTCTAACTCAATAGTCATAGTTATATATGTAGTCATAACTCAATAGAAGAGGTAGCCCTCTTCCATATCTCCATCATACACCTGGATTAGAAAAAAAATTCTATTTTGATCTTGAAGAAAAGTGCAATCTTGACTTTGATTATATGGATTCCATTATAAACCAAAATGTAAGCATCTCCCTCACTGACTGAAGGCCATCAATGAAAGACCCTGAAGAATGGACAGTATTAGCTCCAGAAGAAGATTTACTTTACTGTGTTAACCAATATCTGGACATCAGAAAAAACACCCAGATTTAGATCTGTGACCTGTTGTTTCCTTTAAATATCTCAAAGATGCCAAACACTGGGAGTGAAGAAACTTCAGCTATTTAAGGCTGAAGTTAATTTTGCTGCTTAATTTTAGGAAGTAGTCATGTGGTTAAAAATGTCTTTAATGAGTACTGTATAACAATAAATTAAAAGAATAGATATTCTACATTAGAAGACTTCAGAGATAATTTACAGAAATTATATGCTCAGAATAACTCATTCTGTATCAAGTGAACTGCTCACCAGTTCAGACCATTTACACATACATCCCAGCTGCCTGAAACAAGCACCTCTCAGGGCAATTAACCTGTTGCTGAGGCATATTTGGTGCTCATAGTGTATAAATGTGTAAGAGACTTCCAAAGCATAATCTGTCAGTGCTAGAAAATTTGGCTGCAGCTTTAAAGCTGTGGAAATAGTTGCACAGATTCACTAGGAACTGTATGAGTTCCTTGTGTCAGAACATCTAGAAGGGATGGTTTTTTTCAGACTGTAGGAATCTGCAATACTTCAGGCTCCCAGTCCACAGGGCCTGAGCACAGTTTTCACATTATTTACCACTTTTCTGTATTTTTAGTAAGTACTTAGATGATGCTTCTCTCCGTAGAATATACAGTCACTGCCAATAGATTCAGAAAGTTCAGATGTAAGGCCAATTTCACCTCTGCAACCATTTGCAAACTGGCTCTACAGGGACTGTAAACTGTATAGACAAATGCAACCACTTTGATCTCTGAAGTATTTCAGCTAGTGAGCTGAATATTTCATCTGAATATTCTCTGAGTTGAATATTTCAGCTATGTGAAATATACACATAAACTTCACACATAATCATAGCAAAAGTGTGTTAACGACAATGTTAGGACATAAAAATGTACTGGTGGACACAGATAATCACGTTTGTCCTAGCTGTCTGTTTTTTAAAATATATTTGTCCCTGTGCTAGTTAGACCATATACTAGGGAGTAACAAGTCAGTGGAAAAAAACATGTAATATGATTTTATCACCTTTCACCTCAATAAGATGATGTTTCATGATAAAAACAATAACTAGATTTGTTCCCTTTCTTTTTTATTTAATAAATGCAAAATAAACTTTTTTTTTTCTTTTTAAACGACACTTCTCTGCCACGTGGGAAATCTTTTAGTTCTGAAGTAAATTAACAGCTCAGATTGAAGCACCAGACATGGCACAGAAGTGAGATGCTGGTCACTGGAGTGACGGTGCCACAAGTACAACTCCCACTGCAGCAACTCGTCAGCCAAACAGCATGCAGCCATCCTCAGTATCCAGAAATCAATGCTGTAACATATATGTCAATACATATGTCTTGACAATATATTATCAAGAAATTGTAGCGTTCAATAAGCACATTAAGGACCCTTTCAGACAAGATAATTTCATAAATTGCAATTCCCTTCATGCAACCTTACAGAGATAATAGTGACCATTTCTGTTTAGTTAAAGGCTGCAGCAGCAAAAGTCATACATATGGTCAAGTGGAACTGACAGAGTTTAGTTTCAACATTCCCCTGGGATTCAAGAACTTCTAGCAAAATCCTAGTGTGTAAGTATTTTGCATTTGTGTGTAAAGCCATTCTGTTCTAAGCATTATCTTTGGGAGACAAAAATTAGAATTCTCCTAGCATTGATATTTTAAATTAAATTTTCCAAAAGAAGATCTATGCATGTAGACAGACAATGGCTTCAGCTGTCAGCAACAAGTGAAGGTTATTCCCAAGGAAGAATGATTTATATACTACAAAATAATCTTTAAGAATAGTTACATTCAGCATTAAAGGCTGGTAGGAACAGTTTTAATCACAGAGAAGTTTGCTTCAAGTAAAACATGAGAAATTTTTCGTATCTGTTAAACATTTTTGTTCTCAGTCACACCTGTAGTCCATTCCCAGATGCACTGAAAACAGTAACTTAGTATGGNAGGAAAATTTGAAACCTTGGGTAAGAACTTGTGGAGGACTGTGACAAACAAATAATGGATCTGAAAAAAAATGTTACAGAAAATAAAATCTGAGATAACTTTAGTTTTCAGGTCAGTGTAAAGTCAGACACCACAACTTTGAAGAAATGCTTTAAAGCTTGGCCATGTGTAAAGGTTTAACACTACTCAGAGCCAGTTTCATTGAAGCTACCTCCAAAAGGACAGTGCAAATAATTGCAAAAAAGCATCTTGGACAAGAAAGAGTTTACACTTACACCTTGCAGTA
>VXBC01005968.1:4522-15334 GCA_013399945.1 Ploceus nigricollis | reverse complement strand
TCATGAGATGAGAAAACAAAATGTGAAATTCTGATCCCCTTGCATAAGGTCCCCTGGAAATGATGTCTCCAAAGAGCTGTACTACTCCATAATTACTATTACTTTCCCCTGGGAACCTCTGTCTAACAAAGGATCACTGGCCTTTTTTTTTTTTTAACAAAATATAATGAATTAAAAGTTTTATTTATTAAGCGAGATAAACCATTTTAAATAAATACAGTATGCATATTCCAACATATTTCAAAAGCTGACACAGAGGACCTATTGCCTTTTTATCTGGGGAATCACAGGTGCCTAGGACCAGCTTTGTTCAGGAATACTGACAAGTATATAGGTGGAAGGTCAGGAACATACGTAATCATATTCTGCAAGGCATATCTATTATAAATATTCTTGTTAAAGCCACAGTTTAAATTTAATTTGCTGGCACATAAAATAAAAGCAGTCAAGCCTCTGGCTTGAAAGATCAAAACTACTTCACTTCCCAGCAAAAAAACAAAAAAACAAACAAACAAGCTAGATGCTTGTTAACTGATTCTTAGGGGACAGAACATAAGAAAATAAAAATTAATTTCCCTGCTTACTGTACACTGTTTGACTTTTGGATTACAAAATAAAGCTGAGTATGGTTTCCTCAGCTATTATCCAAAGTACTTTCCAAAAAAAAAATCCAAAACCAACCAACAAAAACCCCAACCAACCAAAAAACCTAAAAAATCCCACAAACAAACAAAAAACCAAAAACAACAAAAAACCAACCAAAAAACCAAATTAGATTCAGCTTTTCAACCAGATTAGATTTCAGCTTTTCTTTGTCCAATTCAAAGAGTGTGACCTTAACCCAAGCACAACAAAAAAATTCTAATTGTTGCGAAGTGTGCAAACACTTAGTTAAGTGTTACACTACAATCAAGCACTACATCTCAAAAAGGAACAAAATTCACATATGACATCAGCTTTTACTCCTCAGATGTCTGAGATTTATTTTTGGACATGGAAGGACATTAGACATCAGGTTTGGACTCCAGATACCATATTCTATAAGAATTCATATTGAACCAGAAAGCAGAAATATTGAAAAATTTTCAACAATAATTTCAGCAATAATTTTCTTTGGATCAGCTTTCAGAATTTATACTTAGGTCAAGTATCAAGGATTTCATATCATATGCATTACATTACTGCTATCAGTAAATCCACTGATAACAGTTATAGAACAGTGAGGTTATATTTAATAACTTGAACAAATTCCCTTGGTGAAATCATTCCAGAAGTATATTTTTCATTCTGAACCAAGCAGTTCAGTGGCCACTTATTTGTTGTTTTGTGCACCTTATCATGGTTGAAACACTGAGAAGTTACAACGTCAGCTGGCAGGGATTCCAGATCTGTCAATTTCAAAAACATGAGTAGTTTCCTGTCTCTAAAACAAAACCTTACCGAGTAGAACCACCAAGAAATCTTAAACATTATTTAAAGCTATCACAAACCTATCATAAGCTCAACTATGTACTCAAATCTTCAACCAATTTATTTAGAAATGAAAATACGTACTTCAGAAAGTTGGACTTTTGCTGCACACAACAAAATGATTTAACTAAGGTCATGCCTATACAAGGAAAAATGCATTGATTTAACTAAACTGATTGATTTTAAATCCAGTTAAACTGGTGCAAACATCTAATGTAAATGCACTTATCCCAGCTAAGACTCCACTTAAATTAATTTAGGTTACCTCAGCAATTTATCAATGTTAGCTAAACCAATTCTAGCAAAGGTTAAGCAGGTTTAAGTGCTTCTGTATAAGGAGTTTGAACAGATTTAACTATATTGACTTAAAAACATTTTAATTAAAACAGTGTAACATCTCATATAGACAAGGTTTAAATTCCCAAGGCAGAGAAGAAAAGGAGCAAACTGAAATTTGTCCTGGCTCCCACCTGGATACTCCTCTGCTGATAAAGGGTACATAGGCTATGTAACCAGCATGTGGGAGGAGGCACAGTAGAATCAAGACTAATTTCAGATGCCAGAAGATTTGTGGGATCAGCAGAAAAGGAGGAAAAAAGAAAAAAACCCAAAACTTACCAAAATCCCAAATCCATAGTTAATGACTGAGGAAACCTGGTCTGGTTAAAAGGGTTTACGTCTTTTATATCAATTCAGCCAGTCTTGGAAACTTCATGGTATTTATGTGTGGTAGCCTCATTACATCTATTTTAAAGTGAATTTCACAAGAGGGATGATCAGTGGCAAAAGGCATCGAGACCAATTTTCTCCTGCCCATCAAAACACTAATCACTGCCCTCTTCTAAGCAGACTTTCATACTGGCTCATCCTCGGTAGTCTTGAGAGGCGTGGATCCATAGAGAGGTGCAGGGCAAGCCCTCCACACCTGCTGACTGGGCAGCACGTGCAGTCCAGAGGTGAGAGTGTCCCACTCTGTGCTAGCACATAGACACCTATTCCTCCTCCTTCGCATGTGAGCAGAATCAGTGATGATCAGAGCAGCTACAGCCACTCAAGGCATCTGCACAAATCCACATTCACTTTTGACTTTGTGATTCTTAACCCTGTTAGCTCAAGATTTTAAAAGAATTTACAACTACTACAATACAGAGAGTAGCTACAGCAGAGAAGTTTTCATTCCCATTAATCTTGATGCAGACACTAATCTAAACTCACTGCAGCTGGCACAGCTGTACATGACACTTCCACCAGACCTTCTGCCTTTTCTTTCTGATTTTTCAGATATTCTTCTCTCATTCCTGAAGTTTACTGGCACTCATGACTCATGATTCTGGCTAAAAAACTGTTTAAATATGTTTCTCCCTTCCTGACACCAATCCTACTAGACGTATCACCTAAGATGTTCTGTGTGGGATATATGACTAAATCCCTCCCCTGACACCTGAGATCATCACCCTTACTACTTGCTTAGTCCCCGCTGGTCTAATTTTTGGCATCCAAAATTATGTTTCTCACTAAGACATACAGCAAATGCACAACTAAGTTAGAGATTGCATACGCTTAAAACTGACATACTTAGAGACATTTAATAATGTGTTCCAAAATGAACTAGATCTTGTATTGACTCCCAGCTTTTAGGAGAACGAAAGAAACAATTGTAGTCAAAATTTCTCAGAAAAAATTCTGAATTGCTGAATTTCAGTGCTTTAAAAAAGATGCCTATGAAAATATGGCAATGTATGTTGATGATTTCTGATGATACTGAAAAATATATCTGCAATTTCAAAATGTGATTTTAAAGAGGGGTTGGGTGTTTTAATTGTTATTTTATCAAGCAACTCTGTCTTTAGCTAACTGTCCCAGTATTCTTTGCTAACTCTGGTAAACTGTTTTCAAATTATCAGGCAACTAAGTGCAAAGGTACATTTAATCTCAAATACTATTGATACTACTAAGTTTGAAAGAAAGGACTTTGTTATGACGTCACCAGACGTTTTTCACAGTTAAATATGTGTTACGTGTTATGAACTGTGAACATGTTATGTGTTACGTGTTATGTGTGCCAACATAATGCCATATTCTGTCTCTAAAGACACACTAATAAAATTTAGAAAGAAGTTAAGGATGGATTAATCTCATCTAATTTTAGCCATGTAAAGTGAGAAGCCTCATCTTTGCTATTTGTCTAACTAAGCTCTGCAGTCAGCTCAGTGGAGAGGTACTTCTGGAGATGTCTGAAAAAGATGAATCATCCTTATGGACCACAGGTCCTGCTCCTCACCAGCTGAAGAGTTACAGATGACTCATGGCTAGCACAAGCTGAGGTGAATCCCACCCTATCTGACTAAATACAGAAGGCAATTGAACAATTAGCAAATCGAACAATTACTTTCATATTTTCTATGAAAATTGCTGTAATTTGCATATAGTTGTAACATATGGGAATGGCCTAACATAGCAATGCCATACTTGAAAGGGCAATTTTTATGAGTATAATCTATTTTTTTTATAATTAGCAAAATATACGAGTTAAAATATGACGCTTGTGGTATTGCGTATTGATTCAGACGCGATGCATCTGAATCAATATGCAATAAAAAGCTTGCAGGTTTAAACACTTAAGTTAGGGTTTTTATAAAAGGAGTGAAGGAGAAGTGTAACTTAAGATTCTTTCATAGAATTATTTTTATGCTGTATCTTACATTATTGTCATTTAGAGAGCTTTAACCACTTCAAACTCCAAGTCTGCTCAGCATATTTTTACCCTTTCTTAGAAACTAAGTTTCTGTTTTATTATAAATATTGTTATATTTCACACTGTCATTCATCTTAGTGTAGACTTTGTATGAACCAGTACAGGACAAGCATGAAGGGCATGTTTTGCATAACTAGCTCTTTGCTAGCATGCCACAAAAACATACCTGTTTTAATTGCTACATGTAGGTATTGTCTAGAAAGTTGCTGCAGATATACATCTCTGACGAATACATAACCCATTTACACAGCTTTAAAAAAAGAAACACATGCTACACAATGCTTCGCACTTAGGTGCTCTGCACTGGGCACAAACTAACACCATCAGACTGAAATATGACACTTTTTATTTGCCTCACCTGCAAGAATACCTTCAAGCACACCTTGGATCCTATGAATGTTTTTTCCCAAAATGGCTTTACTTTAAAATTACTTCCATTACTGAAAACCTTAAAAAGGTTAATAAAAATATCTGATACAGATCTTTGATGAAACTGCTACAAAGTTCGGCCAGCAAACTTGATTTTTGCCACCATCACTGACATCCCAGGTCGCTTACAATAAAAGTAGGCATGAACATGAATAATCTCTAATTCAGCCCAGATGCCAAATAATCACTGACTGAAGTGCTTATGCTGGAGAATATCCATCCCAGGCATGAATAAGAATGTGTTGTACCTCACCACCATGTCTTTCTGAAGCATCTGTGGTCTGTGAAAGACCAAATATAACATAACAATAACAACACAGATTTAAGCCTTCAGGACTTTTTTAACTCAAAGATGGACCAGATGCTGTGGGAAGCACTCATGTTCCTGGCAGAGTGCAGTGTCAGGGCAGTCTGGATTTTTTCTCCTAATGGCCCAAGTCCACATAGAGGAAAACCCTTCCACTTCAGATGTCACCAACAGAAAATAGCAAGAAGACAAGTGCAGTTTGAGTCTGAACTAAAAAGGAAATACAAAAGGTGGAGAAAAATATTTTGTGAGAGGATTGGTTATTTGCCAGGTATGAAAATGGAGGGGTAGACAAATGCCCCACTGGATCCCTCTCAGTGAAAGGACAGAATACATGAAAGAACTTCATGAGTGGCTCATGAGTGGTTTAATGAATGTAAACAGATTTGGTTTTTGATGCAGAGTATAGTAAGTACAGTGCTATAGAAATGCAATAAATTGGATTAGATACAGCTTATGAATTTATTCAAATACTATATAGCTATGTTTTATAAGCTATGCCTTTACAAGTAATCAATCTGTCTACTCTGCAGCTTAAAAAAATAAACAAAACAAAAAATTGCATTACCAACACTAATAATCAGCAAGTGATTAAGACACATTTTTCTATCTCCTTAGTAGTGATATATTAGTTTAATCTCTACAGTACTGGCAGTGCAATCCTTTCCATATGGACACCCATATGCTACATTACTAGTAACATATCTTCTAGGAAATGGCCATATGTTTCACTTTTAAACCTGCATAATTTGAAAACTTGCTTGTATTTTTACTGTTGTTCTCACTGTGCATTTGAAATACCTGTGGGCGTTAAGTAGCATGACAATAATTAATGCTATATTGCCCTACAGTGCTACAATTGGAAATGCTTCCACACTCTTTGCTGTTTTGAGCAATGATTTTTAAAAAGTGATAAGTATTTCTTGACTTCGGTGTTGACTATGCACAATTTTCCCCTCTATTCCTAGGAACAGAGGTGAGTATTTATTAACGGAATACAAAGCAGACAAAAGAACATTCAGTCTTGACTTTGGTTCACTGAAGGCAATTCAGTATTTTGCATCTTGGTGCAGCCACAGTATTGCTCCAGAGTACTGGGGGACTCCAAACATCCATCTTGCCTGTTGGGCTAGGCTCAAGCCATGAAAAACTGAAAAGCTGTATTGTCCAAGACCAGGCTGGATGAGGATTGTCCTCTCCATCCACTCTCCCTCCCCTTCACATTTCTCTGCTTCCAGCACTCAGGGGTGTTAGCCACAAGAGCAGGCTTCCATTTTGGTCAGGGAATTCATTCAACCCTCACACACAGACTGGCAAAGAGAACACAATGAATACAATACAATGGTACTTAATTGACTGCTACTGAATAAAATTTGCAAGTTATCTCACTCTCTCCTACCTCTGTATAGCTCCATCCCTTCCTAGAGATAGAGACATACTGCGGGTATAGAAAAGGATAGTGTGCAGGCTACTAATGGCAGAGAGCATTAACTTAGAAAATTCCTGAGGAAACAGATGTCATGGAGATGAGCTATTTCTGAGCCCCTAAGACTCAACCCTTCATCTTGAAATCCAATTGCAGAGGAACTTCCATGTGATTGAGGAAAAAGTATGTCCTTGTGGAAAAGTAAAATAAGTTTATGATCTTTTTCATGTCATATTTTACTTGCCATGTCTCAAATTATAACAGGGGTAACCAAACCCAAACCCAAATCCAACGTATAAAAAAAATGGCAGGCTTCTGTTAAAATCTCTTATCCTCCAGTCTCTACTAACTTCTGCTAGTCTAGGCGCTGCAAGTANGAAGTTCTTTACTGCCATTTGTAAAAACATTTTCACAGCATGACTTTTTTATTGAGAAATAAGTGCATTTTTTGTGCTGTTGCAGTATTATGTCACTATTTCTTGCTTGAATTGTTCCCACAGAGAACAAAGAAAATCCATTTATCAGAAGGTTATTTAGTATGCAATTCATAAAATGCTTAATCTCAGTAATCTCAGTTTTTGCAGTTGCACGCTTACTTAAAAATACACAATCCTTATAAACTAATTATTATGCATTACTAAAAAAATCTCTATCAAAAGGTGGATTTAAAAAAGTCAGCTAGTTATTTTTCAGTTGATTTACACTGTTGTTTACCCAAGTAAAACACATCAGGCTAAATTACGAATCCTCCTGAACAGAGAGCTATCTAGCTATCAGGTAGTGTATGCTCTTTCCTTTCTAGTGGTCACACAAGGTGAAAATTATAATAAAAGTGCAGGATATTAAGAGACTAGGTAACTTTGCTTTGTAACTGATGTCTCTCTCTACACCTTTATCTACTCTCCTCAAAAAGAAATACAAGTTTCCAATTAAGGTTGTGATTGTAAACACAATTAACACACATGCAGAGGTTCTACATCTAAATAATTACAAAAACTTCAGTTACTTCATATTATTGCATATTTATGCATCTTTCTACACAATGAAAATAATATACTTCAGTGGGACTGTTTATAGCAAGAAATCTGCAAAATTAAACTCTAAATATAGAAATGAAATTTATATAACCCAACACTATATCAAACGTGATTTTATTTTTCTTCTTCTGCCCTTGGTTTATGCCAGCAGCAGATGATGAATTTAATTTGAGTTATAGTTCCCACATTCATGTGTGTTTATATACAGTAATTCATCACTACACAGAAAAGCCCTAAAGTATATTAACACAATGTTATGATTTCAGACATCTGCTTTATTTGTTTTGAGAACCAGAAAAGATAAATGATAAAATATTACTACCAATCTCATTTACAATAACTCATTATTTTACTAAAATAAGACTGAAAAAAAATTCTTATCTATAATATATAGCCATAAAGAAAATTGTGTACAACTGTGTTAACTGCTGATTCTGAATTTACTTTTAGGCTGAGATCAATTTGCACCACATGTCTCCTGATATGTAATTGAAATACTTATTTCAGAAAAAAAAATAATTCGTTCAGAAAAACTTGGAATTTACTAAGAGAGAAATTATGGGGTATCCCAGTTAGTAACAGCCTTTTCTGCCATCTGTTTTACATTCTTACAGTCCAACACACAAAACAAATTGAACATATTAACCTTGCACTGTTCCTGAATATTTCAATCCTGAATTTTAAAAAAATATTTTAAGTTTCAGTGCTTTTAATTCTGATTATTCTTCTTTCTTCTTAACATCTGTGTAACAATGTAAATGCCAAAATGGGATCTTTGAAAACTAGAAGTAAATTGACTTGCAGAGCTGACTACAGAATTAATTTACTAGAACAAAAGAACAGATTACAGCATATAAAGACTGCCATGACACACTAATTTCCATATTTAATCATGTCACTGCAAGAAATTTTCTGTGATAAATTCCAGGCTCCATCATTTTGTATAGTGCACCTACACATATGGTCAGCACGGTCACTTGGGGCAGCAGGACCAACACCAGACCTGCCAACAACCAGCACTGGGGCTTTGACATGGTGCCCCAAGAGAACACAGGGTAAGCAAAGCACATTCAGGTCCTACCTGTGTCAGTGTGCCCACATTTCCTTTCTCCTGACCTCAACAAATCAACAAAACCTGAAAAGCCCAATGCCCCATTTCAACATGACCTGCTGTTTTATTCCAGTCAAGTGAGGCAGAGGAGGAATCTCAAAGCTGCCAATTTCCCATAAGGTTTTAGAGAACTCTCTTCTGAGGACCCATCAATGCTCACATGGAAGAAACAATTGCAGTGTGACATCAGGGGCTCAACCTTAGCTCAACACAGAAGTGCAAATCCAGAGGAAACCATGCTTTATTAGTAGTGTTCCTCTGAAAAAATCCATGTACTGTAACATAGAAATATTAAACAGAACAGAAAAGCATAACTAATCTGAAAAGTTTCTTTTCAATATCTTTGAAGTGATGCAGTGGTATTCTTTGATATCTCATAAAATATCAGCTTCCAGAGGATGTATACCCAGTTTTAAATAACTTGGTTTTTTTAGCCCAGATTAAACAATGGCTCTGTAGTAAAGTACACAGAAATAGGTATTTTCTATCTTAAAATGGTTTCAATATTCAAGCTAAGTGATTTTTACCCTTCTAATGTTTACATAACAGCAAAATGCAGAAGAATGGATTAATTCTTCCTTGTCTTTCCACCTAAATGGTCTCTTGAGCCAGAAGAAAAAGCAGGTATACATAAAGAAACACAGTGGATACCATCACTGTCTAATGCTGTTCTATGGTCCCATCAACTGTGACACAACTTCCCACCACTCACAACTGGGCTGCATCTACACCACAACAAGAGATACATCTTTTCACATGGGGTGGTAGGTAACTCTCTTTGGCATGAAGTAATTGAAGTAACTGAAAGTTTGGTAAAAAAATAAAAAGCATCATTTTGGGAGATCAATGTGAACACAAATCTCAAGTATCTTCTAGAATATACCATATTTGTACAAAAAAAGATACTAAGAAATACCTTAAATTAATCTGATATTCTTATACGGCTGAAGCTATTTTTTAGTATAGAACTGCACAGGGCTCTAAGACAGTTTAATGATGATTGCCATAAAGTTTTCCTTCCCTAATTCTGAGATACTGTTAAATAGTTCCTCAATAGAAATGATCACCATCAAACATTGTAAAATACAAAACTATTCCTTTGGGAACTTTGTGTATATACATTACTTTTATATATATGTGTGTATATATATATATACACACACACACATCCACAGACACATACATGCACATACACATTTACATGCATTTAGATCATGCTAGAAATATAATTTATCCAAGATACTTAGCATTTCCTAGATTTACAAATCCTGTTTGCCAGTTTTGCAGTTAGTTCACTCTCAATAATTTTCTTGGTGCTGTCCTCAGACACTACATTGGGCCTTTTAAATTTAACAAATGTTTTTCCTTAAATTTGAGATATTTAACATAGAAGAATTGTGCCAAGGATCTTTTATAATTTAAAAATGTTTAATGTTGTATTGTACACATGTAAGTATACACTACACTTGTAAAATTATTAGAATTTTAGTAATGAATAACTGAAAGCCATATTTCATGCAGTAGTGATTCATGAGTCATAATCTGTGACAATCATCACACGTACATATGCTGCAATTCCAGATGTCATAAATTCATACAGGCAATGTTTGAATCATAATGATGAGTTTCAAAACTGCTGCCTTTTCTATTTATAGCAAACATACATATTTGTAGAACTGACTGGCTCTGAGGTCATATTTAAGAGCAGAGGAAGCCATCAGGACCTCTGCCTTCTCTCAAGCAGCACACAGATGATACTGTCTTACCAGACAACCCCTGCTCCAAGTCAGAGGTCATTGGCATAAAATAAACTTTACTGCTGGCTCAGGGCAATGTGTTTGAGAATTCTCACTCGTTTTTCTCCATCCTGTTTTCCAGGTCCAGCAATGCACTTTTGCTATGGCTGTCACCTCTGTTTTCAATGATGCTGACCAACCAGAGTGATGGCACTATGTTCATATGTAAATAAATAAATAAGGATTCTTTCACAAGGCACCTCTGCTATTTGTAACTGTTTATGTAATTATAAAATGAAAAAAATTAAGATTAAAATCAAGACTAAAATTGGCTGAATTATGCAAGTGTGCATTTTTCTTATTCTGTATATTGACAGGATATTCNATTTCTCTTCAGTATTTCCACTGTCTGGTGTAACCAAACAGATCTTTTTACCAGAAGCAGATAAAATTTTAAGACAGATTGGAACTGGATGATTTAAATATTTTATAGCATAAGGATTAGCATTTTTTTTTCATTGTTAAGGAAAAAAAAAAAAAA
>VXBC01005967.1:43021-83736 GCA_013399945.1 Ploceus nigricollis | reverse complement strand
TTTTTCCCTGGCAGCTTTAGGGGCTGGTTGTGCTCGGTGGCTCCGACTGCAGCTGGCAGGAGGGGAAGCAAAACCCCCTCGGGGTGTGCTCATCCAGGGGTGGGATTTCAGGTGGGATCAGGTGGGCAGGCCTGCTGGCCACCAGGGCACGCAGCCCTGTGTGCAAGTGGCTGGCAGGAGCTAAAGGCAGCTCAGGAATTCCCCAAGAAAGGAAAAGCTGTCTTTGCTGGGAGTGAAGGCAGCCAAGCCAGGTGGGAGCGTGCTGGAGGGTGATGGAGGGCTGGGCTCGGGATGTGCTGGGTTTGGATCAGCCAGAGGCAGGAATTGTGTCTCCCAGCAGCTCCAGGACCTCCTGGACCATCTCCCGAGCACCTGGGACCATGGGGAGCATCACCTCAGGAGGTACCACCATCCTGAGGGCATCTTATCCCTCCTGATAGGGAGCTGGGGCTGTGAGTCCTCCTGAAAGCATTCCCAAGCTACAGAATGTCTAATCCCAGCCTGAAGAAGCCATGTGGATGCACAGATTTCACATTTCCACTGGGTTAGTAGGTGCAGAAGAGAAGAAAATATTAAAAGTGATGAATGTTAATGACCAGAACTGTGGGCTAACCAGAAACCTCGGGCACAGTTAAGGCACCGAGGTGCACTGCACCTCTCCTGTTAGGGTTAGTAAACACCCACTGATTTCATTTTCCTGGCCTGGCCTTCCAAGGAAAAGTACCTGAGAGTCCATAAGAGGCTTGGCTTTTCACCTGCCACTCCAGCTGGTTTTTGCTGATCTCAAAGACCAGGTTGACATCCTGGTGGTATTTCTCAGTCAGGACCTGCAGGCTCCTCAGGTCTCCTGTGACCAGGGCTGTGTAGAACCTGGCAAGGGGAGCACAAGGTCCCAAGGGATGCTCTGGGTCCAACTTGGAGGCAATCCTCAGCTTTGCTGTCCCAGCTCCTGGTGCCTCGCTCATGCCAGTGCTCCCTGGTGTGCAGCTCCTGCCTGGGGGGCTGGCCAGGCTTTTAGAGCTCACTGGCTCCATCCTCTTGGCTCATTGTCTGATTATAATCCAGTCCAGGCTCTGGTGTGGAGTATTTATAACTCCAGAGGGGCTGGAGCATGATGGACACGGGGCACAACGAGGGTCAGGCGGTCACCGGGCCGTGCTGCAGCAGCACCTCTTGGATTAAAGTGCTGGAGTATTTGGAGGCTCCAACTTGGGACAGGGGTGTTTAGGCTGGGAGGAAAACAGTGCAAAAAAAAAAGAAATTTAGTCAACTGCTGTCTGTCCATCCCCAATAACCTTATTTGTGTCCTCTGAGCTCTGGGAGGATGTTTTCCCCCTTCCCCTCCTCTGTTTTCTTTTTTTCATGAAGGTGCTCATATGAGATTCCAGTCCTGTGGCTGCAACATGGAAAAATCTGGGCTATGTGTTACTGGCCCAGCCTGGAACGTTGGGATGGCCCTGCAGGGATGCAAAGGCCAGCGAGGTACAAATCCTCCTGGGGCTTTGGCAGGGGAAGCTGCTCTCCCAGACAGTGCCTTGTATAGCAGAGAGAAAGCTCCACTGGATGCCAGCAGAGCATTCCCTGTTCCCGCTTCCCCCAGGCTCCTTTCCTCAAGGTCACCGGAGAAATCCGTGCTGGGGACGAGAATAGAGACTGGCATCTCGTGACTTGGAGGCTCTGGGTGACAAAGCCTCCCCTTGCCAGCCCTGCCACCCACCTCTGAGGAGAGCAAACCTGCTCAAAGCAGATTTTGGGATGTTAAACCAGAGCTGGAACGCTGCATAGCTCCCTCTGTGTCCAGTCACCCTGAGGCTGGGAGAAAAATCTGGGACCTTCCTGGGGATCCTGAGCATCCCTGAGCCAACAGCCCCGTGCTGCCAGAGCCACCTGAGGTGCCCCTGTGTGTGTCCCCAGCAGGGCTGTGGTGACAGCCATCTCTGGCCCGGGAGCCCCCAGAACTCCCCGGAGTGCCCACGAGGGATGGGCTTCGCTGAGCTAAGGGGTCCCTGGTGAAGGACCCCCCTTAAGGTCCCTGCTCGTGGGAAGCAGCACTGGGAGCTAATTTGAGGCCATCCTAGGTGGTCTTCCCTGTTTTCTCCTTCTTTTCCCCTTGGTCTCAAGGCCAGCATTCCCACCTGGCTGTCCCCAGGCTCTCTGTTGGTTTGGAGCCTCCAAACCCCCTCATTTTCCCTCTGCTTTTACCACTCGTTGCTGTTTTGCTCCACCCAGCCTTTCTGTGCCCCCTCTGGTACTGACTGAGCCACCTCCTCCAGGCACTGCTCTGGAATGAGAAGCACCCTGGTCACCCCTGGGCTCCTTCAGCCAGCACAGGAGGAGGTTTGGAGATGCAGGGATCATTTACCTCAGGGTCGCATTCCCAGAGCCCTGCCTTGCTTTCCCTCTGCTCTCACTGGTGACCCTGGAATATTTGGATGGTGATCCAAAGGGATCACTTTCCCTTTGGAGGCAGGGATTGCCTCCCTGGGTAAATTTAGCAGGGAGCCCGGAGCCTGTGGGTGGGACCGGGCTGATTTCCTCGGTGGGGCTGTGGGTGTGCCTGGCACTGAGCTGCCCTTGGGAGTGTGCTGTAACCCTGCTCAATCAGCATCTATTTGCATATAAACACTCGGCTCCGGGGCCAGGGTTAAAAACAGCCTGGCACAGCAAGGGTAGAGGGGAAAGGTCCCCTTGGCACACAGACCCTGGGTCTGGGCTCCTGCCAGCCAAGCCCAGTGCTGTTTGCAGCTGGGAGCGGAGAGCGATGTCGGGATGCTGCTGTGGGTTTGAGGGAAGTGTGGCTGCACAGGCAGGTGGGGTTTACTGCAGACAGGAGCCAGGACAGCTGTGGGACACCCTGGAGCACGGGGAGAACCCCCTGGTGGGGTTTAGAAGGAAAACAAGGGCGTTTCAGCTGCTTGTAAAGCGCTTGTTGCCTTCAGGCAGCGAGTTTGGGTGGTGGAGGGAAGGCCACGAGCCTCTCCTGTGGCACTGCTGCGGGCACATCCCCTGGCACCACGGCTCGGTGATCCCTGACCGTGCAAAAACCAAGCCTGGGATCATCCTGCCGTGTCCTTACTTCAGCAGGGATGGCCCTGCACAGAGCAGAGCCCCAAAAAGGGTGGCAGTGAGCACTTGTAGCCTCACCGACCTCATGGATATCCAGCACCTTCTCCCCGTGCCAGTTTGCAGAGTCTGTTTTCACCTCATTGAACAAAACATTCAGCATTTCCCCTCCCCACATCAAGGCTGTCTGTTAATAACTTATTAATAGCTTCAATTGCTGCTCCAGCTCCCCACTGCCGGGAAAACTCATTCCTGGCACAGGGAGGGCACAGCACGGCAGCAGAAGGGTTTGGAGAGAGCTTGTCCCCCGGGTTCAGCTGCCACATAACTCAGCCCTCACTCTGGGGCCACCTCAGCCCTGCTGTGGTAAAACACCCAGATGGGCAGAGCTCCTGGCACCAGCACCCTGATTTACAGCTGGCTCTGGCAGCAGGCAATGGCATTATTATCATTATTAGCATTATCATTCTTATTCTTGCAGGGAAATGTCCAGTGTGGTGCAGCAGCCTGCAGCACTGCCTCCTCCAGAGGGGCTGATTGAAACCTGGCATTCCCCAGAAATAACTCACACGAGGTCCCTGTGGTGGCAGTGTCCCCTCAGCACCCCGTGGCTGTGGGACTGAGGTGTGGCAATGCCACCACTGCCCCAAACCTACCTTGGAGCCATGTGAGGGGCTTTGGTCACTCATCCCCCCTGGATCAGCATCCCTGTCCGGGCAGAGCGAGCTGTGAGCCTCTCCGGGAGCCAGGTGCCACCTTGCAAAGAGCCACCCTGTCCCCAGCACGTCCCCACACTTATATTTGCAGCTCTCCATGTGACAGCACTGCCCAGCTATGTGGCTGTGGCTGGGCTGTCCCTGCCAACACACATGTCCCTGTCCCTGTGCCTGGGGAGGGGGTCATGCCTTTAACCCCCCCAAAAATACTTCTACTTCTGCAGATGCTGCTGCTGAGCTCTTCTTTAGAAGCTGCTGCCCAGTGAAATATAAACTCGTCCCGAGGCTGCATTGATTTTGTGCAGTTTTTATTGGAAATCTGATGATATTTAAGCATTTCCCTTTAACAGCTCTATATAACATGGAAAGGTCTTGTGCTACAGTTAGTTTATAGTGGCTCATCTTTGTCAGATGTAAATAATTCAATAAATCCCTCCCCCAAAACTCTTTCCAGTTATAACTGNGTTCTCTTGTCCCCACCTCCCTGCTGAGGAGCTGGTAATTATCCCCTGGGAATTCAGTCCTGGGGCACATCCTCTCTGCAGGGTGGGGCCCTCGCAGTTCTTTACCCCCCGAGTTATGTGCTCAGGGAATGTCACCCCGTGTGCCAGGCTGGAAAACCAGCTCGGGCTGACCCTCCTCACGTGTCTCCCACCCAGCCTCGGGATTAGAGGCTCCTTGTAGGGTCCATAATGCGGGATTTCCTCCTGGGCTGGGAGACAGGGGTCTGTGATTTGCCTCGTGGCAGCCTCGCCCCTCACAGACTGAAAAGGGTTTTATAAAGGATCACAGGCTGAGGAGCCAGCACTGGGCATCTCAGCACTCAGATCCCAGCCCTTCCCCCCGACTTGTGGAATCTGAAGCAGATTCAGCCCTTTCCCCAGCTGGAATTCCAGCACTGCGGGAGGTGCAGAGGAGCTGGATGGCCACCACGAGCTCCAACAAGCCCTTGACTTGGTTTCATGTCATCCCGGGCTGTTTTGCTCCTGAGCACAGTTAGTTTTTGACACCTGCAAGTGCCAGGTAGCTGTGGGAGTTATTTATGGGCTGGAGGATGTGTTTCCCAAGCACACCCTAAATAAAGTTCCTGAGATAATTGCTTGCCCTCTGGGGTGAGCAGAACAAACCCAGCCGTCCCTCGCTGCCCACACCCATTTCTGGGGGATTGATTTATCCTTCCCACTGGACACACCACGGCTGGGCCTGTCAGTGTTAATTACTGGGGCCTGGGCCAGGCTCATCAGGGCTCCCAGCTCTCCTCGAGCAGCTGCAGCTTCAGGAGGGAACCACCTGGTTCGTGCTGGGCTCTGCCCCCATTCCTGATCCCATTCCTGCCCCCGTTCCTGCCCCCTCTTCCCATCCCCGGTGGGTCAGGGCTGCAAATTACAGGTTGTGCTGTGCTGGGAAGAGCAGCTGGCTCTGGGATCATCTGTCACGGCAGGGACCTGTCAGCACATTGTCCCCACTGCCCTCCCCGAGCTGAACAGAGCTGGACCCGCTCTGGGCGTGGAGGAGTGAGGGGCCAGGGCTCCGGGGTGTCCCTGATGGGTGACATCCCAGGGCTGGGAGGTTTGAGAGAGCAGGGGATGGGTTTGTAAACGTAAATTGGAATGGTGGCTCAGGGCAGGAGCTGCTTTAGGGTCCTGGCTGGCTCAGAAATGCCCCTGTGGGGATGGGGCAGGGTTTGGGACCGTGTGTGCCCACAGCAGTGACCCTCCAGCCACCGCGAGGGAGCTGCTCCCCACGGGGGTGGCGTGGGGCTCCCATCGCGCTTGGAAACGACGCCAAAGCCCCAAATTCCAGGCGGGTCTGATTTTAGCATTTCTCCTGCCCAGCGCCCCCTCCCTCCCCGAGAAGCTTTTTGGGAGCGGAGTGGTGGCATTTGGGATGGGATGTGAGTAATTAGGGTAATTAGGGGTATAACTTCCCAAACTTCGTGCTGAGTGCTGCTAATGGCTCGTTTGCATGATTCCCATCTCCTGCTAATCTCCCAGCCCTTTCACTGCTCCAATTATTCCTAAAGAGAGGACAGGATTGCACCCGGGCCTTAACCTCTACTCAGACTTTCACTGCGGTGAAAGTCTTATAAGCTGATAGTAAGTCCAGTCTTATTTGCTGATATAATTTCCCTCACTGTCCAAATAGAATTTCTTAGTGTTTTTTTTTTTTTTTTTCATTTCACCCCTGTGAAACCTCTGTGGGGTTTTTTGTTTGGTTTTTTTTGTTTGTTTGTTTTTTTGGGGGGGTTGCTTTTTTGTTTTGTTTTTGTTTGTTTATTTGTTTGTGTCTTTTTGTTTTTTTATTCCTGGAGTTTGAGCTTGAGTTATTTTTGCTCAGAGAGCCACCATCCCCCCTCTGTTGGTGGGCAGGCACGGTGGCTTCTCCTTGCTCCACAGAACCCCACGAACACTGCTGTGCCTGGGCTGGAACGGGGCAATGCCCATCCTGTGAGGGCAGCAGGTGATTTGGGTTCCCATTTGCACTGACCCACGGAGCCACTCCATAAAATGGAATGGTGGCTCAGGGCAGGACCCTGAGAGGATGGGGCAGGTTTTGGGACCCTGTGTGCCCACACCAGTGACCCTCCAGCCACCCTGAGGGAGAGGATAAAAGCCTTGGAGCCAGAATTGCTCAGTTTTTGTGGGTTTCTGGTGGCCAAAGCAGCACTGGCAATCCTTCTCCTTCCTGCTAAGCACGGACCAGCTCTATCCATGCAGAAGCTGTGGCCCTTCCAGGACCAGGTGAGTTCCC
Source organism: Ploceus nigricollis (assembly GCA_013399945.1). Lineage (NCBI taxonomy): Eukaryota > Metazoa > Chordata > Aves > Passeriformes > Ploceidae > Ploceus > Ploceus nigricollis. The sequence continues at coordinate 77,206 of VXBC01005967.1, read as the reverse complement.
TGAGTGTGTTTTTCCATGCTGGCTGTCTTCTCCAGGCTCCCCTTGCTCCAGTTCCTTGTTTGCTGTGGCTTGTTTTGTGCTGCTGTGGGTGCCTTCCCCCTTCCCATGTTTCCATCAATCCTGCTTGGGAAAACTGAAGCAGGGTCAATCCTAAAGGCAGGAAGCTGGAAAAGGCTGTTAGGAAAGGCTGCTTTGGAGCTGCCCTCCTGGGAAGGGAGCAGCTTTGTTTTGGGCTTCTCTCCCCCTTTGCTTTAGTTTATTTCATGTCATTAATTTTGACTTTCTTGCTAATTGGAGCAACTTGAAGCATTAAAACTTGTCAGGAGAGGAGAACCCAGCCTGTAGGAAGCTGTGTGGTTTTGTTTGGGGAGGCTCAGAGGAGATTAGGGATGGGATCAGTCACTTTCCAGAGGATTGGGGAAAGCTGGCAAGGATTTGGGGTTGGCATTTCCATCCCGTGGCTTTCAGGCTGTTGGGCAGGTGGGTGCAGAGCCTGGCAGTGCCCTGCCCCAGGGTGGCACCGGCTCTGGGGGGGTTTGGGGTGGGAGGGGGCTCTCTCCATGCTGCCACATCCCTGCTGTGCCAAGAAAAGGGATTTCAGCCCAGGGCTTTAACAGCCCCACAGGCACTGGCCAAACCCTAACAAGAGCCCAAACGATTTGGGGATTTTATGCAGCTTGTTATCTTAGGTGTAGGGTTTTTTTTTTTTTTTTTAATTTGAAATCCCAGCACGAAATAATCCTCTTTTTCTGGTCGGAATAGAAATGGCTTGATGCCACGAGGCAGGAAAAAAAAATAAAAGGCAGCTCTACCCAGTGCTGTGCTGATTTGCAAGGCTAGTGAGAGACTACAGAAGGTGTTTTCAAATAGACTCCGATATTTTCAGTGCTTGAAGAGGGCCCGACTACATGACACCTTTTTTGAAGCCCTGATTTACAATGGCCCCAGGCTGAGTGCATTATAATTTGCTGCGAGAAGTTCCAAAGTCGCAGTACTTTCAATAATGAGGAGAGAAACCCTAATACCAGAAGACTTTTCCCTTTCTTTTTTTTTTTTTTCTTTTTTTTTTGGCATTGTGTTTAATGAAAAGCTAAAAATGTGCTAATTTGTAAGTCCTGTTGTGGTAGTGGCATCGGAGGCTTTTGAAATGCGTTACTGACTTGGGGAGTATTAAGGAAAAATGACATTTTGCTACTAGCAGAAAAGTCAATTATAATGTTTCCACACTTTAGAAAATTGCTGATGCAGGATGGGAGTTAATAGAACAGTCAGCTTCACTTTGTGTTACCGGATTTGGGGGGTTTTGCTGAGAAACGTCGGCTTGTTTTTTAATTCCCATGGCAACTTCAATCCCGGGCTGCCCCAGGTGCTGCGTGCCTGGGACTGGCCTCAGGCAGGGTGTGATGTGTCCCTGGGCTTGTTCCCACCTGGAGCTGCCAGCCTGGCGTGGCACAGGAGCAGGGAGATCAGCATCAGTGAAGGTTTGGTGTTCTGCAGTCTCTTTGATCCGTCCCTGGCCGTGCAGGAGCTCTGAGCCGGCTGCACTCTGCAAAAGAGCCCTGAGCACTCATTTTAAAACATTTACAGCCAGAAACAGGGGGAAGGAGCTGTCCTTCCCCACTGTGCTCTCGGTGGAGTCTTTCCCCCACATCTCCTGGCGAAGAAAGCAGCAGAAAAGTTTTTGTGAGCTCTTGGGGGAAGGAGGGTGGGAGCTGTGCTAGAACAGAGTTTTGGTGCTGCTGGTGAAACCCCGGGGCTGGGGCAATCCCGGTAATCCCATCCCTGGCTTGGTACAGGTGAGGAGGCAGAGCAGCTCATGCTCATCTATTCCCAGCCCTTCCCACGGGCCGGGACACCTTCCACTGTCCCAGGCTGCTCCAAGCCCCAGCCTGGCCTTGGACACTTCCAGGGATGGGGCAGCCACACCTTCTTTGGGCATTCTATTCCAGGGCCTCCCCACCCTCCTAGGGAACAGTTCCTTCCCAATATCCCACCTATCCCTGCCCTCTGGCAGTGGGAAGCCGTTCCCGGTGTCCTGTCCTACTCCAAGGCTTGGGGTCTGAGTTTAGAGCACATTAAAATCCACAGGGCAGGGAAATGCCAAGACTTTATTTCTTCTGCTCCCCCTTCCAGGTGTTCCAAAGAGGGGTTCCTGCTTGGTGTGGTTAAAATTGGAGGATGGGGGAGTGAGCATGAAGACTTTTATAAAAGTCATGTCATATGTAGTTCTCCCGGGTTTGCAGGAAGCAATTAAGCCAATTAATTTATTGGTAAATTATCTGATGATGAAGTACAAAATAACTGCAATGAAATGCTGACATTCACATTAATACCAAATTAGTTACTGTATTATGACTGTTCTTACAATGAATGCCCAGTAATTTAATAGTAATGGCACATTTAAATAATTTAGCTGATAATTCTCCAGATCACTTCCATATATAAATGAGCATGACAGCTTCTTCTCTCAACTCTGCTGCTGCTGGATTGCCTGCCACCTCCACACCAGGAGGCAGAGCCGCCTCTCCTCTTGGCTGTCCCTCAGAGCTCCCCTTGGCTGGGTGGAGGAGGCAGGATTGTCCTCCTCCATCCCATTGTGGCAGTGCCATGGCTGGAAAACAGAGTGCAGCTGTGCTGGGCTCAGCAAAGCCACAGCCTCCTCACCTCTTTCCAGGAAAGGTCTCTGTGTGGAGGAGCATCTCTAGAGGTGTTCTGTGAGAGCCTCCCAGTGGGAAGGATGTTGGAGGTCCAGCCAGGGCCACTTCACTGAATAATCCAGCCACTGACATTGCTCTGTGTGTTGGCTCTGCTTGATGCAGCTGCTTCATTCATTTTTCAATTGGCTGCACTCTCTGTAATAATAATTATAAACAGCATTAAAATTGCTCCTCGTTCTTCCCTCCCTGTCCCCACAGGAAGGGGAGAGGAGAGCAAGGGCTTGGCAGCCCCCAGGGCAGAGCTTTTCTGCTTTATGGGGTGCTGTGGGTTGAAAGGACCCTAAATCTGATCCAGTTCCACCCTGTGCCATGGCCAGGGACACAGGAACAGTATCCCACGTTGTTCCCAGCCCTGTCCAGCCTGGCCTGGGACACTTCATCATCACTTTGTCACCTCCTGCACCCGTGCAGCTGTTTGTTAAACCAGCTGTGCCTTCCAGGTCCTCACAGAAAGAAAGAAATGCAAGAAATAAATGCCAGCAGCCACCAGTGCAAGCTACACCTAAAGGAGAAATTCCCTTTTTTATTTCTTGGTTTTATTAGGGTAANCTGGGCGAAACCTGCAGGTTTGTGAAGTTGAGCATCCTCCCTGCACGGGGTGGGCGCTGTGCCCTGGAGATGGATGTTGCCAGTCAGCTGCTTTTCCTTTGCTATTGAGATTGCAGTGAGGCTGCTGAAATATGAGTTAATGGGCTTGCTTACATCCTCCTGAAATGTGGTCCTTTCATCACACCACGCCGTGCTGTCAGACCTGGTGTGGAGAGGAGGGCTCTGCTGTCGGCAAGATTGAGGGCAGAATTACCCAAATTAGTTTCCTTGTGCATGAGAGCAGAGATGAGGGGTTTTTAAACACCAGCCCTGTCAGCTCTTTGGAGAGCCTGCCTTTTCTCCCCAAGGATGAAGTTAGAAGTGCCTTATTTGATAAAACTGGGGCTGTTCTGCTGAGTTTGGGCACCCACAGCCTGCTCCAAAGAATAAGGGATGGAAAGCTGATGTTTGCAGCTGCATCTTGCAATGGATTGAACCCAGGGGCTGGTAGCCCCTAGTGTGGGTCTTGTGGAGATTCCAGCAGCTGTATTAGTGCTGGGGGAAGGGCTGGTGTCCATCAGGAATGTCCTGAGGGGTTGCACAGGAGAGATGGAACGAGAATTTCCTCTGTTATTGCTTGGATCTCCTTGGTGGGGCTGGAGGTGCAGCCTCAAGGTTGGAAGGGTGAAATAATGGGGAGCACTGTACCAGGCAGTAAAATATAGCTAGGAAGGACCACAGAAATCCCAAACTGGGGTGGCTCTATCCTCTGTGCTGGGATAGCCCACAGGGAGAAAATTCCCTTTATTAACCAGACCCATCCAGTTCCCTCCACCGTGCACAGTGACACAACTGCTCAAAGCATTTTCTGTGCAGTTTGTTACACCCAGGAATCCTCCCAGGCCTTTTTTCTCAGGCATTCCTGTTCCCAGGAGTGCCTTTTCCCATTTGGTTCCCTCTAAGGAGCAGGAGGGGCTCAATACCATCCCCTTCCCAGCAATGCTGCCCAGCTTGCACCTCCCAGGCTGTTGATGCAGGCACAGAGAGGTTCCTCAGCTCCCTGGGGATGGTGGGCTCTGCATTTCCAGGTACCTGTTGTCAAGTCCACCCAGGAATTCTGTGATCAGAGGGAAAACCAGGTGTTTGTGGCTCTTACTTAGAGAAGATCTTGGTGAATGTGATCCTGTGCCTGACATGAAGGTGGTGCTGCCTCCATCAGTGTCCTGTAGGGTGTCCCAAAGCTTTGGCGTGTCCTTATAAATCCTTTGCCCTCAAAATTGCTGATTTCTAAGCAAACAAGGTGCATTAAGCAACAAACACATTGCTGTTTGTGCAAACAAGCTAATTAGGCATTATTTTCTATTAAACCCAGGTTTTGCTGGCTATCCACCCAGATTACCACCTGGCTGCTTGGCTTTTTTCTGCTGATACCCACATACGTGAATTTGTCTGTGCTCAGGCCTCAGAAGGTGCAAGTGCTGTTCCTCCTGCAGCTGTGTAAATATTCAGCTTGTGGTGGAGTGCACAAAGTGCCTCCTAATCCATCCCAATTAAAAAGCAGTCTTTAGAGCTGTAATGGTTTTATTGAGGACTGTAATGCTTTAGACCCACAGATATATAAAGCAGTTAGTTTTATAAAGCATATAGGATATGAAAGTAATGAAAGGCATTAAAGTGACATCAATTTTTAAGGAGAGTTACTTGCTGAAATAAATGAGTATGGCCTAAAAGTTGATGGCATGTTACAGGCCTGAGTAATGAACCCTTCTGCCCCCTAAAATCTCTTAGAATAAATAATGCTTGAGCAAGTCAGTGGTCATTAACTCTTTATCCTCTGAGAGCTACATGTTACATCTCATCCGATTTTTTTTTTTTTAACTTTAAAAAATTCATTCAGAGAGGAATTCTCTTCCCTGGAATACCTATAACGTTAATCTGCCATGCCTTCACAGAGAAATAGAGTTGTGACTGGTATGGCCAGGTGAAAAATCCTTGAGGAAGTTACTTTTTCCCTTTCCCTTTTCCTTTCTTTCCTTTTTCTTCTTCCTTTGCTGCGTGTGCTGTGCTCCACGCTTTCCCCAGCGGGGTCTTGGCGTACCAGGCCTGGAGAACCAAAAAACAGCATTTAATAAAACTTTTAAAAAAATAAAAAAACAGGGCAAGTCAGACTACTTAAACATTTTACTACTATAACAGAGCATTCCTTAGAAAACCCTAACCTCTTAAAATCCAGGCTGGCTGGTGGAGAAGCCAAAATGAAAGCCTCAGATCTCCTGAGAACATTATTATCCCAAGAAGTGCAGCAATTGATCGAGCTGAGTCTCATTAACAGCAATACTTAGCTGGGCCATTTGTGTTGCTATAGTTATGGAAATGTTAAATTCCATGATCAACCCTATTTCCAGAGAATATAGCTCTTGTCAGAGCTCCCTCTGCTCCAGACTTGGCAACAGACAAATCATCCCCTTCTCGTGCCTCTGCAAATCGATGCAGACAGCTTTGATTTCCATGAGGGAGCTTAGGAAGCAAAACAAACCCCCAACATTAAGAACCTGTTTATTGCTTTCAGATGCCTGTTCACAGGCCTGTGACTTGTAAATGATTCTGGTGGAGCTGCTCTGCAGACTTGCCCAGCTCCTGGGCTGTGGTGTTCATGAGGCAGCTCTAGGCTGGGAGAGAGTAATGGGAAGTGAAGGAGAAGGGGAGGTTTGAAGTCAGCACTGGGTGGGAATTACTCCTTCCCTGTGTGTGCAAGAACCTCCCTCAACAGAGTCCTGCCTAAACCAGAGATCCAGATTCTGCCAGGCATTATAAAATGCCTTCCTTCCTGGCCATGGGCTGCTGGGAAGTGCCACATCTCTGCCTCCTCTGCCTGTGTCATCTCCAAGCTCCCTCTCAACGTGGCACCCTGCAAAATCTGCCTTTTCCATCTGAGCCACCCCAAATCCTGCTCCCAGCTTGAGCCTGTTCAGGCATCCCTGAAGAATTTGCCTTCTCCAGTTGCCCTGTGTGTGTTACAGGAACAGAAGCTGGGAGAAGAGCTACTGGAAGGGTACAGGGAAGGAAAACTCAGCGTGTTCCTCTCCTGACCCCAGATGGTCCTTCTTGGCGTCACCTTTTCAAGATGGGGTCAAACATCCATCTGCTTGCTGGGCATTGCAATTCTGCTTTAATTATCTCAATTAGCTGAGCACCTCACCTTCCAAAACCCTGATAAAGCCATCCTCCTGTGTGCCCACATCTAGGCAGGGCATGGGTGGTGGTGGGCAGGAGCCCCGTGGCTCTCAGTGAAGTTGAATTTTGCTGCCTTAGTCCCAGGCCAAACTATTCCTGGTTTTGGGAGAAGCACAGAGCTGGGATGTGTTGCTGTTTCTGGCCCTTCCATGAGAGGGATGAGGTGGTGATTGTGAGTTTGGGCTCCAGCAGGAATTGCTTTTCCCTGGCAGTAGCTGAGGGAAGCCAGGAGAACCCAGCGATGTCTCTGGCCCTGGATGAGACTCCACAAGGCCACAGAGATTTTATTTCCCCCTCAGTTTTGTGTCCTGGGTGTAACACCCTCCAGACCTTAAGTGGGAGGTGGAGAGAGTAGGAAAACCCTGCCAAGAGCTTTCTGGGAGCTTGGTGGGGTGGAAAGAGCTGTTTGGTGGGGTGATCATCTCCCTGCCAGCTCTGGGTCACTGGCAAAGGACTCGAGGCATTTGGCAGGAGAAGCCAAGAGACCTGGGATGTCTCCTTTTGTTCTCTTCCCAATTCTTTGTGCAAATATTTCAGTGCACAACAGTAACTTTTTGTCTCTTTAACTGCTGTAACTGTTCCATGAGGTGAATGAAGTCAGCTCCTCAGACACAGCTAAAATAAAAGTCCATTTATCACCAGCATCTGAACTGGGGATGGAAGTTACTGGCAGCAGTGACTGATCAGTGTTAAAATATTTGGGTTTTGGAGGAATGATGTCCACAGGCTTTGGAATGGGTTTTCTTAGGTATTTCTGTGGCTGCCACATCCCTGGCAGTGCTCAAGGCCAGGCTGGATGGGGTTTGGAGCAACCTGGTGCAGTGGAAGGTGTCCCTGCCCATGGAATGGCGTGGAACAAGGTGAGATTTAAGGTCCCTTCCAACCCAAACCATTCCATGGTTTTGGTCCAGTCAGAACTGGTGTGGTGATCTGGCTTTGCCTCTCCAGAAATCCTTTCTGTGTAAGGATTTGTATCAACCACCCACCCTGGTGCACTAATTTATAATTTCAAAAAATGTGGCTGTGTAACTGGGGCAGAAATATGAGTAAATGGAAGGGAGAAATCACATTGTCACCAATTTTGCATTATTTATATTCATTTTGGAACACTGGCAGAATATAAATGTCAGACTGGGAGATTCATGCTTCCAGGGAAGAAAAATCAAAGATTCATCACAGGGCTAATGTTCACTTGGAACACAGTGTTTTAGCTGCCCCACTTCCACAAGGGACAGGGCAGAGCAAGGGGAAAGGTCCAGAAATGGCAGTGATTGGAAGCTTGGGAAGAGGGGCTTCTGTGTGAGGAGAGATGGGGATTACTGGAGTTAATTAATGCACAGGGCTATTTTGACAATCCTCCTCCCCTGGGCCATATCACAGGTGCTGCAGCAAGGCTCCCTGACATTTAAGGGAAACAAAATTCCAGTAGATAAAAGGAAATACTTTCTTAAGGGCTGTAATTAATGCAAGGAGATGATTGCCAGGGGATGCTGAGGACAGGACCATTTGAGCTGTGCTCCAAATGAAGGGCTGCCTGGGCACTTTGTGCTGTACAAAACAGGCACATTTATAGTGACTGGGATAATATTTTCAAGTTAAACTCACACTTGCAAATACTTGCTCTCATGTGTCAGGGTACAAATGGATTACTACTTGGAGCTGGGAATGATGGAGTATTTTTTTTCCCCTTTGCTGTAACACTGAACCATTAGCCTTTCCCTGAGGAGAGATACTGGTTTAGCGAGGAAGCATGAGGAAAAAAAAAAAAGAGTAATTTGCCAAATATCACAAATGCTGCCTGTGTTGAGCGAGCCAAATGGCTCTAAATGGAAACTGGGAAGTACTCAGCAGGGCTGGGAGAAATATGCACTGTCATTAGGCCAGCAGTGGGAGAAACCAGGAAGAAAGCTGTGAGAATCAGCATCCTGTTTGTGGAGGGAGGTGCTGGGGTGTCCAAGGAGCAGGACAACAAGGAAGCCTTCCAGCCAGGAAAGGGGGGGGTTTATAAACAGTAGGAATTATTGGGGCTATGGGATGGAGAAAGCTCTTTTGGGGTCTGCTGGAGCAGTACAGAGGCCTTACCTCATTGGGAGCCCCTGGTGTGGGCTGCCTGCAGCTCCCTGGGGCACAGCAGGGCTCTGCCCAGTGCCCAAGGACTTTGTGGCATTTATCAGGCTTGGAGGTGATCCATTGGTATTTGAGGCATGTGTAGAATCACAGAACCCCAGACTGGTTTGGCTTAGGAGGGACCTTAAAGCCCATCCCATCCCATCCCATCCCATCCCATCCCACCCCTGCCATGGCAGGGACACCTTCCCCTAGCCCAGGTTGCTCCAAGCCCAATGTCCAACCTGGCCTTGGACACTTCCAGGGAGCAGCATCAGCTTTTCTGGGCACCCTGTGCCAGTGGATAAAATGCACCTCAAACTCTTCTCAGTTTTACCCTCAGGATTTTATAGCCCCGAGGGATGGAGCTCGAGGCAGAAACTCATTTATTTTAAAGCCTGGAAGGAGAACTTTTAAAGCAATTATTGTTTGAAATAATTTCAGAGAAGGGCTTAGATCTTGGACATTGAATGGCCAGGTGTTTTGCCTTCTCAGGGTGATCCATCCAGGCTTGCTGAGCACCTCAGCTCTGGGAGGAAAAGGACAAATGCATGGAATGAAAGGCCCCTGTGTGTTTTATCCATGCACGTGGAGGCCACTCTGCTCATCATGAGCAGCAGCAGGTTCACCAAAGCACTCTGCCAGCTGTGCTGCCAAAATAAGGACTGGTTTGGCACATCCCAGACTGGGGGAGATGGGTTTTGGTGCTGTTGAGCCCTAAATCATCATTCAAATAGTGAGGTGCCAACTCCCCAGCACAGTGAGCAGGTCCCTACATCAAGTGTGGCTGGACATGGCAGGGAATGATAAAAGACAGGCAAAAGAGCTCTGGAAGTCACCTGGAATGCTTCTTCCTCCTCTTTGTACACCGGGTCGTGTCTGGCCAGAGAAGTGACAAACTCAGCAGTCCTCAGTGGCTTCCTGTCCATCTGCAGCAGCCTGAGCTCAGTCAGCACAGTGTGCACCACGTCCACAATGTGGCCCTGGGTGAAGCCATCCGACACCCGGGCCAGGCAGTTGAGGTTCACCAGCCTGGTGAGGGCCCCACCACGCTGCAGGATGTAGTGCTTCCACAGTGCTGAGCAGCAGGACATGCAAAAGAGACAATGTGAAGACAGCAATTCAAGGAAAACAAGAGAAAGATGTTTTATTATTATTAATTTTGATACTGGAACAAGAAAATAAGGACTATCGATCAAGAAAGCCAAAATTCAAATTTTTTTTTTGATGTGCTCTCTTTCCTCTTCAGATTTGCAGCACAGGGGCCTTTAGGCATGTGTGCTTTTAAGCCCTTACTGATAATTTTTGGCCACCAGTCAGTACTTCTCAGCAAGCCATTAAGGGCACATAGAGTGTGGTGGGTATGTGTGAAAAAATGGAAAGAAGTACTTGTGTGTGCACACAGAACCTGTCCAGTGTTCCCATTTGGATGTGCAGAGTTAAGTACCTTTACAGCAGCCTGGTTTTATTTCTCTGAGCCTCATCACAGCTTATTCCTGCTGAGCTGAGGGCTGCTGGGGGGGCTCCATGTCCCAGAGGATTCCAGCTACCAGGCACGTGTTGGAAGGTGCAAATTTTCTGTCATTGGGGTTTTGCTGCTTACTTGAAAGGTGAACTTGGTTTTATCTTTCAGCTGTGAACTTCTGTGACCTGATTGGTTTCTTTGGGGTTGTGAAGTGGCTGAGATTTTGCTTCCAACTAACAGGAATAACACCAGTCTTTTGGTTTGTTTCATGTTAAGTAAGGCTCTGTTTCAGAGAAATTTAGGAGAACTTTGATGTCGCCTCCTCAGGCTTTGCTTTAAAGCATTATACAGAAATATTTGGAAAAGATTAGGAGGATTATGGATAAGAGGTTAAAAAGTTTCTTGAGTGAGACATTGTGAGTCTGCTGTGCTTGAATGCTCAGATGTAGCATGAAGATGTTGGGTGGAGGTTGGTGCTGCTGGAAAAGCTGCCTTGCTCTCCCTTGGATGTCAATACCACGGACTGGAGCCCATAACTATTGACAGCTCTGCCCTGCATTTCTCACTCCAGCAATTTGTGGTCTCCCACTTGAATCGTGCCTGTGCTCAATAAATATTGGCTGAATCACTAATTCATAAAAGAGGAATTGATGCACACAGTCAGATATTGTGTGCTGCAGCTCCTGCTGCAGGTGTGGAACACAAGGCACTGCCTCGCTGGGTGATTAATGGCAAGAAATCAGTATGGGATTGTGAATCTTCCAGTTTAATGATTTCCATTGTATATTTACTGCTCCCACTGAGCACAGATCGGAACACTCTGGTCTGTAACCAGAGGGAGGGCTGCAGCAGACAGGTAGCTGTGCACCGTGGCTTGCAAGTATTTGTTACGTCGTTACTTTTCTGTCAAAACAAGTTTCTTTCCTTCTCAAATGGGGTGTCACTGCAAACTGACAGGACTGGGAAGTGAAGATCCTATTTCCATAGAACTTCAGGGAAGGCTGGAGCTGAAGAACAAGCCAGGCACTGTCTGAAATGGGGCAACATCAAAGAATTAAAGCTACATGTTTATTCTGCTTTGAAACGCCACGAGTTAACTTTTTTGGGCATTCTGGAGTGTGCAGTAGAAATCCCTTGAGCTGGCTATTTTTGTGGACTCCAGGTTTGAGTGAGAGTCCCAGAATGTGACAGTTCAACCCCCAGAAGTGAGCACAGCCAAATTCAGCTGCTGTCACCTCCTTTCTCTAGGATTTGCTCATGTCTCCTTATCTCTCAGCAATTCCTCAGAGCTGTAACCCAACATGAAACACGTGTTCCCTTTCTTGGTGACCATTCCCCATCCACAGCAGGGAAATGGGGGAAGGTGGGAGAGGTTTACAATGTGCTAGGCAGCCAAACTCTGTCCTGGGCTCACCCAAATGTGCATCACCTGGGTACCTGGGCTGCCCCTGAGGGATGCAGGATGAAACTGGACTGCACAATGTGTTTGTCAGAGTTTTGTAACGAGGTGACACTGGACAGAGCAAAGAGTACCTGTGTGGCAAGGTCCCTGAGCCAAATGGGTTTTCTTTTATTGCTGATTATTGCAGACTTCAGGATGCTTAAAACCTCAAAACATTGGAGGTTTGTTTTATTAGAAAAAACCCTGTTTTCCTTACAACCTTTGAGTCTCAGTACATGGAATATTCAATGAATTTATCAGAATTTGGGAGGGCTTGTCTATCACTTTTGATAAGTAAACATTTGATAGACCAGACATGCAAAATCATGGATGCCTGTACAATTTCTCTTGTGACCTGTAAGCACAAAAAGTGGAATTTGTGAGAGAGAAAATCTAGTCCTCCTGAAATGGTTTGGTTTTGGAGAGGCTGAGAAGTTGTGTTGTTTAGAGTATGGAGACTGGAAATTCAGAACTGCAAACTTGAAGCAGAAATTGAGAATCCCTGTGTTAAAAAAAAAAATAAAAGCTTAACATGGAAAATGTGTGCTGAAATAGGATCTTGTGGTTCATAGTGGGGGAAAAACAGCTCAGGCTGAGCCTGGTGCACACTAAACTCATGGAGAAATGTGAGTTGCTGGTGAAGAGTATTTTAAACTCTTCTCCCACCTTCCACTTTCATTATTTGGCCTTTGGAGTAGCCTGTGTTGATTTAACCTACATTCCCAGGGCTTGAGACACACCAGGGGCATGACTTGAGCTGAAGGGCAGTTCTGAGGATGAGCAGGCAACAAGCAGGAGTTTTAACAGCAGGATTAACCACGAGGGTGACTGAAATACTTGCCAAATCTTGTCAGGTAGTCAGGCTTCGGGATGAGGATGATTTTCTGGTAAACTTTGCAGAAAGGTCCCAGATTGGCATCAAAGGGCCTGCTGGAGGTGCCCACCAGCAGAACCCTGTCCTTGGGTTTCAGAGCCTTCAGGAACTGGGGCAGGAGCTTTGCCAGGCGTTTGAAGTTCACCTGCAGCAGGTGGAAACAGGAGAAGGAAAGAGTCGTTAACGATGCTGACAGCTCAGAGTTAATGAGCTGGAGCTGTACCTGCTGCCTGCAACAGGATTTTGGGGTTTTTTTAGTGCTCTGCTTGTGTTTGGTATGAGCTGATGAGATATCAGCACAAGTAGGAAGATTCTGCCTCCTCAAATTCAGGTAAACACTTGGTTTCTGCTTCTGTTTTTGTGGGTTTGTGCAGTGCCTTTCACTACTGAATTCACTGGTCTAGTTGTTCAAAGGCAGGAAGGAAACAACTGATTTAAAGAAGGAAATCCTTACTTCCAGCTCAAGGAGAAATATTGCAGGGACCTGCACACCTGATGAACCTCAACAGGTAGAAAATTGTAACCTAGTTTGGAATCCTCCCAGCTCTTGGAGGTTATGATTTTCTGACTTCTGAGTGTGAAAAATACACTCCCTATTTTTTGCTGTGCTTTCTAACTTGCTGAGGCTCTGAGAACAAAGGTTCTGGGAGCTCAGGGTTCATTTCTTTGCAATAATTTACTGCTTGACTTTGTAACACATATTTAACTACTACTTACAGAACAGATGAGTATTGAGCAGAGCCTTTTATTGGAGGGTTATATTTGATAATGTTCAAGTGAATATTGGCTGGAGAAGCCTAATCAGATTGTTGTGGTGTCATTACTGTTAATCAATGAGCTTTCCCACAAGTTTTGGGGTAGAGTAGCACTTTTTTTTTTTTTCCTAAATAAGCTTAACACAATACATCTGGTGGATCTTTCCTTGTCTTCTCATGGTCATGCTATGCACTTTTCCAAGTGTGCCAATTGCTTAATCAAGATAATGAGTTGAGCATGTCTTAGCCCCAGCTAAGGGCCCCCTTTGGGGCAGGGCCAGGGTGACATGGCCAGCTCATGGTTTTGCTTCTGGATGAACTGTCCCTCAGTCCTGGTGGCACAAATGTCACCCTGGGATGAGCACAGTGCCTGATGCTTGCTTTGGCTTTTGAAGGCTGAGCTTAGCTCATCTTTTAGGATGGGGCTGGGAGTAGCTTGGGCTAGTGGAAGATGTGCCTGCCCCTGGCAGGAGGTGGAACAAGATGACCTTTAAGCCCCCTTTCAACCCAAACCATTCCATGATTCTCCAAAATTCCAGCACTCACAGGGGACCTCTGCCTGTCCTTCCAGGTTCATGCTCTCTCCTCTAAGTGCTGGATGTGCTGTGAACAGTTTGGGATGTGTGGGATTCCAAGCCTGGAGCCAACAGACTCCCACCAAGGGAAGGTCTTGGGATGTGGGTACAAGGGGCAGAGGGGATACCCTGGACTCTGAAGTGGGCAGGACAAGAAAATCTTCCCCACTGATGGCAAAGCAAGCAAGGATCATGAGCAATCCAGGCCATTTTGGGCCCCTAATCTTAATTTTAATCCACATCTTCATTTTCTGTCAGGTTTTGAACGCAAGAGAAAGGTTCCCTCTTGCTGTGGGGATCACTAAGGGTCCNTCTCTTCAGTCCACGTTGTTTGTGCTCTTGGGCCTGAGATTTGGATCAGTTGTCCTTGGTCCCCAGCCAGAGCAGGAATTGTTTTCTCTCCCTGCTCTGTGCAGAGAGCTCACCATCCCATAATATGAAGCTCAGACCCACACACTAAAGCAGCACAGAACCTGAAAATATAAAAGCTCACACCTGAGGTGTCACCTCTAAGGATCACTGCACACCCCTCACCTCACCCAGCCCTGGCAGAAGGAACAGCCCCAGCTAAGGTGGGGTTGCCTTGTGTTGCCTTTCCAAGGTACAGGCTTGTGACCACCCCACAGACACTCTAAGGAAAAAGGTTTAATTTTTCACATAAAGCTCTAAAAGCAAAATATTTTGCAGGCAATAGGAACTGGGGTGAATTGCTCCCTGCTGTGGTGTTGTTGCTGTGAATATGGGGCAGTATTTTAATTTTCTTTCCAATGGGGAAGGCACACAGGAGAGGAAGGAATGGAAGCAGTGCCATTAGGACTCCTGGGAGCCCAAAGAAAATAATCTGTAATTGTAACTATTTAACACAGGCTCGTTGTTTTTGCAGTAGAAATTTATCCTTGTTACTTTATTGTTCACTTTGGCTCCATCCAATTTCTCAAATTAATAGAGCTGAACAATTTAAGCTCATCTCAACTTTTAGCTTCTTGCCTCATATTTTGAAATTCTCCATTATTCCCTTTTACTTTCTAGTGCACTGATGAGCAGTGACTGGACTATTTTTAAATAAAGCAAGGATAGGTGGAAGAGAGAAATGTGACCTCTTGGGGGCTCTTAAGAAGTCACAAGACTCTCTTAAAAGCTAAAAAAAAAAAAAAGTTAGTGAGACAAGCTATTATCAAGCAAGCTTTGGCAGGTCTGGTCATAGTGGTATGTGCTAAGCTAAGGAATACACTTGTTCCTTTGTGTGGGCTGTAGTGCAACAGGAGAAATTATCTGCACTGAAATAAAGAAGAACTCACCTCTTCTTCTGCCTTCGGTGCCCCTTTGGAAAATATTCTCTCTGTGTTTCCAATCCACACGACTGAAGGCTGCAATTCCTTGCCCACCTAGGAGAAAATGGGGGAGAAAAGGCAAGGAGTTGATTAAAACAGCTGCAATTTCATACCTGGGAGCCTGTCACCGTGCTTTTGAATCCAGATTTCAGCAGCTCAATTAGCCTGGCTTATTTTTTATCCCTGGGAATGTTCAGCAATCATGGACAGCTCTGCTCAGCAGCCTTGGCAAATCCAGCTCTTTCTAGTTAGGAGCTGAGCATTGAGAGCCCACCCCAAACTGGATCATTTTGTCTGCTGTGCTTCTGTTTAATTTCTCAGCACAAATTCAGTTGTGTTGCTGCAAAAGGAAGCCTGGATTTGGTGTTCAGTGGGAAATCATGGTCCAAGAGCAGCTCTAGGCTGAGGCTGGGATCCCACCCTGGTTTTCTGGATGGGGAGACAGGCAGGGCATGGCTGTTGCATGAGAGGGAGGGCACTCATCATTAAGCAAAACAGTTTGTCAATCTTCTGGTTGAAACTCCAGCATTTAATTTGCAGTGAGCCCAAGAATTAAATTGGAAGGAGGAGGGGCATTGCCCAAAAGTGGGTTTTCCTGCTCCAAAGTCAGAGGCACGATACCCCTGGTTCACAGCAGGATGGCAGCAATGCTACAGGCTTTTTGCACATCCTGCACTCTTCCCCATTGCTATAGAAACGCCAGAGGTTGAGCCATTCCAGAGGTTTAGACATTCTGCTGCCAAATTTTAATCACTTTCCAGTGGCTCTCAGAGTTTGCTCAGCAACAAAAAGTGACGGCTCGAGGAGTCAGCAGTAACGAGAGAGAGAGAGAGAGGCACAGCATCCTTCTATCCTGCCTTTTTCTTTTTTTCCCTTTAATTCCCCCTGGTTGAAGCTGCTGCTTCCAGGAAGGCAGCTTACAAAACCCACGGGCTGTGTACATCACAGGCTCCTGCCTGACTGACAGCCAGGCAGGAAGAATTAAGTTGTGAGCGTGGCTGCTCGCAGCACTGCAGCTGATTTTTGTGGCTGTGTTTCAAAGAGAGAGTGTGTGTGTGTGCAGGAGGAGTGGGCTGGGGATGGGGAAGAGCACAGGAAACAAGGGCTGGTCACTTTGTTTGCTGTGCTGCTGATGGGGTGGCGTGGAAGCAATGCCACCTTCAGCGTGTGACACTTTTATGGGTGGCAACTGGTCACTCCTAGAATGTGGCAAGTGATACCTCCAAGTCCAGAACAGCTGGATTGTAGAGTCCTGGAATGGTTTGGGTTGGAAGGGACCTTAAAGATCATCCCATCCTACCCCCTGCCATGGGCAGGGACACCTTCCACTGTCCCAGGCTGCTCCAANCTGATGGGGCATTTTGTGACCATTTTTGTGACCATTTTGGTTCATCTTGGGTGTAGCCCTGGCTGGGCTCTTGTGCTGCCCAAGGTGGATCCATGGAGGAGATCCTTTTAGTAAATCCCTGCTTTATTCTGTAACTCTGTCCAGCCTCTGTTCTAGGTCGGCCTTCACCAGGCATCAGAAGGGGCTCTAAGGTGACCCAAAGCCTTCTCTTTTCTAGGCTGAACAATCCCAATTGTCTCAGCCTTTCCTTGTAGGAGAGGTGCTCCATCCCTCTAATCAGATGGGTGGTCTCCTCTGGACTCACTCCAACAGGTCAGTGTCCTTCCTGAGCTTTTTCCTTTGGTGAGTGGCAGGAACTCAAATATTTAGTGTTAATAGTGAAGATTGAAAAAAAAATAAAACCAACTTATTAGAAAAGATATCACATCCCTGGGGAGCCTGTTCAGTGCCTGATGCTGCAGTGGGATGTGACAGGGAAATAAGGCTGGGGGGAAGGTTACAGAGGCTACAAAAGCTGTTGGAAGAGGTTGAACACTTCTGGTGTCTCTCTTTGTCCTTTGGTGGGGTCACCACAGGCTGGGAGGAGCAGATATTCCTTGTTTGCTTTGGAGATGGCTTCTGTGCTGAGCAGCCCCCCTGAAATGCAGCCTGAGGTCTGAAATCAGATGATGCCTTCATTTGAACTCTTACAGGAGAACGCTCACTGTTGTTACACCTTTCATCTTCTTTGCCCCCTTTGTTTCCCCACTAAGTGGAAATTCAATGAATAACCTCAGTTTTGGCTCATAAAGGGAGAATTTCCTGTGTTTTCTGCTTTGAGGGAAAGGGTTAAATGTAGAAAATGGCTTGTGTGTGTTTGTTGCCCAGAAAAGCTGTGGATGTTCCATCCCTGGCAGTGTCCAAGGCCAGGCTGGACACTGGGGCTTGGAGCAGCCTGGGACAGTGGAAGGTGTCCCTGCCATGGCAGGAGTGGCAGTGGGTGAGCTTTAAATCCCTTCCAACCCAAACCATTCCACGATTTTTTGGTGTTATTAGACATTCATATACCCAATTCCATACACTGTGTTTGGGCCTGGCTGTTTCTTCCTGGCAATCCAGATGAGACACCCAGAATCCACTGGCATCTCATTTAAATTGTTGGCAGCTCCGTGGCTGCCTGTCTATCCCCCTGTGAAAGTGCTCCATTTGAATTATCCACGGACAGTTTGAATCCATGGATAATTAAATGCACTGTACGTAATTAATTTGTAATTGAAATTTTATTAGCTTTGCTGCAATTCCACAATTTGTTGGAGCTGCCAGCAGATGGCCCCTTAACCCTTCTAATACCACACTGAGTGAGGTTTGCTCTTTGGGAAAATCATTGTGGAAAAAAAATCCCTCTCATCCTGCTGTCAGGAGTCATCAAAGATCAAACAGCACTTTTGAAAGCCTTGGGTTGAACTTTTCAAACCTGGGAGCCAGAGTTTAACAGTTAAATTGTTACACTTGAAAATGCAGGAATTTCATTCTTGCCCAGCACATGTTGCACAAGGCTCCTCCAAACTCAAAGGATTTGATGGATTTTTTTTTTTTTAAAGGCCCAAGATTTTTTGGAAGCTCAAGTTATTGCTGAAAACTTCGTGCCCTGTAGTTTATACACCCAGAAATGCTGCACTGAAACCTGTGATTAGACCTTATCAGTGGGAGCATCACCAGGTAAATATTCCTGTGCTACAGTGATGATGCCACTGTATTCTGGTTTGTGAGGCAGAAAATGACTTGCAGCAGGAGAAATTTAATTTTTAACCTTAGGGCAACACAAGTTCAAGCTGCTTTCTCACAGAAATAACTGCACATTGGAGCACTGTTGATACTTAACACTTCAAGGATCTAAGAATTCCAGCAGGCTGAGCTGCAGCAAGGGCAGAATTGTTTTGGATGCTGGAAGAAAGACTCACTGTACTGTTCCCAAATTTTAGCTGTGGTGGGAGAGTCTCATGGCATGGAAATGCTAATCACACAGAGAGTTCTGTCAGTGTACCAGGACAAGCTCCTCAACCTGCCAGAACAATGGTCTGGCTGAAGGGACAATACAGCTGTGGTTATGAACAAATGAACATGAATCAGTGGGGAAAAAATTAAATTAATGGCAGACTTCAAAATTCTGTTGCCTGTAAATGCTGGGTTGTATCATTTAATCTAAATAAACTCCACCAGATCCCTTTTTTGGGTGTAACACTTGTACAGTCACCTCTGAGTTGCTGAAGAGCAGACCCAAAGAGGCTGATAAGAATCCCCCAGCGCTGATGGTGTTGAAATATTTCTGGACAAGATTTCTTTCTGTGGCCCTGCACAGCCCACACTGAGCTGCTCACACACACACACACACACACACAGAGCTTCCCTGCTGGCATTTCCTCCTGGCCACCTCTCTCCCAACCTTTTAGCCTGGCCAGTGCTGCACTAATAAGGTTTCCCCCCGTGTGGCTTGGGGCACAATGTGCTCTCTGTGTGCTGTGGCCCTGCAGAGGGGATGAACCCCTGGCAGGGGCTGTGGCTCTCTGCTCCTGATTAACCCCTGGCTGCCTCGTGCTTGTCGTTTTTATTGCCCTGCAGCTAAACCTCTGAACTACCTGGGCTTTTGTGTCACTGAGGTGTGCATTCCCCCCTCTGCCCTCGGTCCTTTCTGGATCTGATTTTGCTTCCATGCCTCCTTCCCTGCCCTTCCTTGCATCTTTCCTGTACTTTATGGGGGCACAGCAGAGCCAAAAGACTGCTTGGCACAAACTGGCAGCTCAGGCTGGGAAATGGGGCTTCCATTGAATTGATTAATTCCATTCATATTGAAATTTCAATATGTTAAAATTTAAAATTAATATTATTTAATTTCAATTAATATTACCATATTAAATAAAGAAGATTGAATTACATTAAAATTGTTACATAATGTTACATTGAAATAAATAATATTTCAATGTTTTAGTGAAATAAATAATATTTCAATGTTTCAGTGAAATAAATAATATTTCAATGTGGGATATTCTGGTTCACACTTCAAGGGTGAGTTTTGTTTTGGGGGGGATTTCTGGGAAGTGCTTCTCTGCTGGAGACAGATCCTCCCCTTTTTGCTCTGAAGCAGAGCTGAGCTGGCAGGATTTGCTCTGTGGAGAACACAAGTGCTCAAGCTTGGTGTTTGCAGCCTCTTCCAATAGTTTTCCTATTCAATACCAATCTCCCTTGCATCTCCTCTGAGCAGGCACATTGAAATGTTGGTGTTTTCCTGCTCTGGTATGAGAAGTCATTTCCTCTGGATGACATTAAAATGCCTGCCTGGAGTAACACTCAAGCCCCTCTTGGATCAGGGCTGCTGTGTCTCCTGCAAGTCCCCTCCCTGAAAAGGGGAGGGGGGGAAAAAAAGAATTAGGCTTTTGCATCTGAAACAAATTAAAGTTTCATTTTTTCCCCAGTCCTATTCACTTGTTTAGGGCGTCTCCCACGAAACCACTGCCAGCAGCCAACACTTCAGTCATGGAAGGAAAGTCTCCTAATGGTCATTTTATCCTCTCCAGAGTTTCCTTTCATTACAGAAACTCTTTTGTTTGCACATAGGACAGGTAATCAAAAGTGTGAGGTGACTTCACCTTTATCACAGAGCACCATTAATCCTTATTTACTAAATCCTGGTGTTTAACAGTGGCTGTGTGGATCAGAAGATAAGAGGCAAAGAGCTGTCATGTTTCCTGTCATTCACTCACAACTTGCAGTGGCAGGTCTGTATTTTGCTTGACTAACTCTCCATAAAGGCACTTCTGGGAAGCTGGAGTACAAAGCTGGCTTGACAACAGTTGCTGTTTCCTAAAAACCAGCCCAGAAGTGTCTGATTGTGGAGATTTGGGGCATTTTCAGTGATCTCTGCACACACGGCCCTCAGATGAGGGGTACTGTGCTGGGTCAGGTAAGACTGAGAGCTGGGATTATTAAATATAAAATATCAGCTGCAAGCTACCAACTACTTCCATGGTTTGTCTGCCACATGTGCCACTGTCCAGTGTAGTCTTGCAGTCATCCAAATAACCAGATTTTTGTACCATGGTGAAAAATGAACTTTTTGGGGAGGGCAGTTACCACTGTTCAGCTTTCGCTTGTCAAGGACTTTGTTTTGAATGTGTGTTGTTTTCTTCAGCTTGGGTAGCAGTAAATTCCTGCAGGATATAGGAGATTCCTTGTCCTCTGATTCCTGATTAAACTTTCTCCTTAATACATAAACAATTTTCTTTCTCTTGCTACTTGTGCCCATTTCTTTTTGTCCCATCTCTGTGCACCTCTGAGCAAAGTCTGACTCTGTTCTCTGTGTTATCCCTGAAAACCCTGAAAACAGCAGCTAAATTCCCTCTCACTCCAGTTTTGTTTTAGCCCCAAAGAGCTGGATTTGTCCAGATGTGTCTCACACCAGCCCCTTATCTCCACAGCTCTCCTCTGGAGCTGCTTGTCAAGGCCTGTTCCAACACTGGACACAATGTCCAGTTGTGGTCTCATAAATGCCCAATAACAGAGAATAATTGATTTTTTTTTAAGGTGTTTGCTATATTCTTGCTGGTACAGGCAGGTATTTGGCTGAGTTAGTGCTGCTGGACTTGAGCAGAGAGAGGGGGAATGAGGCACATTTGGCATTGGCAGGAATAAAGAGGTGGAATTTAACTGCAGAGGTGAGAGCCTGTGTGGGGGCAGGATGGTTTCCAGCCTGGCTCTGAGAACTTCCAGGCTCTGAGCTGGAATCCTCAGCAGGTGGGGATGTGCTGGTGACCCAGAAGGTGATGGGAGAGCTGAAACCACCACAGGAACTGGGAGAGAAAATTGAATGCAGGGGATTTGAATGCTGCTAGGACAGGCCAGTGTTGGGTCACAGGGTCATAGACTGGCTTGGGGTGGAGGGGCCTTAAAGCCCATCCAGTGCCACCCCTGCCATGGGCAGGGACACCTCCCACTAGCCCAGGTTGCTCCAAACCCTGTCCAGCCTGGCCTTGGACACTTCCAGGGATCCAGGGGCAGCCCCAGCTTCCCTGGGCACCCTGTGCCAGGGCCTGCCCACCCTCACAGGGAAGGACTGAACACCCAGGAAAGAGAAACCCTGTGCTGTGCCATCGGCTGTGCTGTTGAAGCAGCAGAGTTTGAAGCCGTGCTGCTGCTGCAGTTGGAACAAATCACCTTTTGATAAGGAAGGGTGCCAGGGTTGCTGTGCCTGCAGCAGTGACTGCTCAGCATTCCCACTCTGTCTCCATGGCTACTCCAGGTAAATTCAGGTAAATTCCTGGGCTGTGACAAATATGACCCATCACCTGGGAAAGCCTCACCAGTGGGAAAACACAACAGCCCTAGACAGCCCTGACTCCATGTGATTGTGAGCAACTCCATCCCAGTAACTCAGGGGCTTCACTGAAGTGTCTTTTGCAAGAGGTTAAGCAGAGAGAAATAAGCTTGCACTGCTCCCCATGATTTTGAGGAAGGAGCTGGAGAGTGTTTCCAGTTATTTTTAATTAATGTGGAAAAATTATGTATGTACCTGTAGGCACACGTATACATGATGTGTGTATATGTACTTATTAATGTGTATAAATACACATTTTATGCATGCTCCTCTTATTGTTCATATTATTTATATGCAAGTATATAAAAAAAACCTTGCTGTCTTCAGCTGGAACCTTGTGCAGGAGTACAAAGGCTCCCCTCATTTCTCCTGTGCTCAGAGCCCTTGTGCCCTAGCTGGGACTCTGAGGGCAGGGACGGTGTGTGCCGTGCCTGCAGCCAGAGCTGAGCTCTGCAGGGATGAGGGCACAGAAATGCAGTGCAGAAAGGTGAAATGTGCAGAGAAGAGGCACTGTTAGCTCAGGAGAATGGCTCTAAATCGTGTCAGGGGGTGCCAGGCCCAGTGTCAGTGCCACAGCATCAAAAGTGTCTGATCACCTCCCCTGGGGTGGCTTTGCTCGTGGCCGTTCTGGGGATGGAGGCACCTGTCACAAAACCTGCTCTAACACTGGATTCCATAAAATACAGCTGATAAATCCCCAGCAAAGCCAATTTTACTAGACCACTGGCACTGGAAAAATATTCCCTTTGGCTTTTTCCTACCTTTTTGGTTTTTGTCTGGAAATGTTTACTAGCTCCCATCCAGAGCAGAAATGCTGAGGACTTAGAGTCTGGAAGAAATCTTGCCAGGATAGTGTATTTTTAATTTTTTTTTTTTTTTTCGAGGAGGGTTTGGGCTGTGTTCTTCACAGTTCATATGCCTGCTTTCATTTCCAGACTTCTCCTACATTTCTGTTCCTGTAATCCTGAACCAGGATTCTTTCTTTTGAAGAACTTGCTGATAGGTAAACAGAGAGCAATACAGGGGAGAGAGCTCTTGTCCAGCAACAGCCCCAGAGAGGAAATTTCTGACCACCCCAGCCTAGCATTTGATTAAATGCTGCATGGCAAGCATTCCTGGCTGATGTGCACATAAACAGAGAACAGAATTTTCTTTATCTGTGCTGCTTTTCATATTAAAGGTAACACAAAGCTCCCATAAATCTTAATGTGAAAAATATGGCTGCTCCCAGTGATTTCTCCAGGGGCATTAAATCCTCTGCAGAGCTGCACACACTGGCTGTCAACAAGTGGTTTCACAGAATCACAGAATCATTTTGGTTGGAAAAGACCTCTAAGCTCAAGTCCAACCTTTGACTTATCACCACCTTTCAACCAGCCCAGAGCACTGAGTGCCACGTCCACTTGTTCCCTGGACACCCCCAGGGATGGGGACCCACCACTCCCTGGGTAGCCCCTGCCAAGAGCTGGCAGCCCTTTCCAAAAAGAAATTCCTCCTGAACACTTGAAGGCAGGAAAGGAATTCCAAATTGGGTTGAGCAGCTTTGCCCAAGCTGTGTATGTTCCTTGTTATAGGGGAGCTACAATTCCCTGTTTGTCCCACAGAAGAACTGGACTCCACCTTTGTGGAGAATTCCCCAAGACACCACACCTTGAGAATCATGTGAAGCATCATTATCAGGCCATCCCTGCCTGGATACTTCCCAGTGGTTGAAGGAGTGAGGCTGAAGAGGTTGGCTCCTGCTGCTGTGCAGATGGCATGGACCAACATTTTCTTTCCAACACCAGCAGGTCCTACCAGCAGCAGGGATTTCACCAGAGGAGCATTCTCATGGACAGTTTGGGAACCTGTAAAAAGTCATAAGGCACTATTATTGCTTTCATTTAAATCTGCCATAAAGGTAATGGAATGATTCCTCCTTTTTTATTCACCATAAATAATTGATAAGGTGAATTAATTGTTTCCTTCCTATGGCATGAGTGCTCTTGAGTTCAGTTCTCTATAACCAGAGCTGAGAGCCCAGCAGATCTGACATCTCTGTTTGGAACAAGACTCACCCACCCTTATTTGTACCTCCTGAAGGGAAAACTTCACTTTTAAGCCCATGTGAGATAAAAGAATGATTTTGAGCCTAGAGGAAATGCGAGTGCCAGGGTTGCTGTGACTGCTCAGCATTCCCACTCTGTCTCCATGGCTGCTCCAGGTAAATTCAGCCTGGGCTGTGACAAATATGATCCATCACCTGGGAAAGCGTCCCCACTGGGAAAACACAAGCACAGCCAGATTTAGGTGGTTGATGGGGATGGAACTTGTCTTCCCTGCAGCTGCCACCACACGAGCTGGGGACAGGTGGAGTGCTTCTTGCACTCCAGAGGTGCAAGCAGCAGGAAATGTCAAATGTTTTGTCCCTGCCCACTTTGCCTCGATGCCTAAAGATGTGCTGTGTCAATAGTGGTGGTGTTTACATGTGTTTGAAAATCTCTGTGAGCATCCACTATATCTGCAGGTCTCTCAGCCTGGTGTCCATCAGACTGTGGGAGTGAAACTGGCCCCAAAACTGACAGGCTGCAGAGGGAGCCTTTGCCTTAGCCTGGAGAAGCCCTCTGGGTTAATGGGGATGGCTGCTATTTAAAACAAATCCAATCAGGGTGGTTATCTGTGTCCTAATGGTTTAACATCCCAAATAAATGGCAGGGAACTGAGCACAGAGACAAATGCCATCATTCCAGCACGGTGCAGGGTGTAGGAAGTTGTCAGCCACCCAGGCTTTATTAATATTTGGTCATTCCACAGCAATCCATTACTATTGCACAAAGATTTATTAGGAGGGGAGCAGCAGACTCCTCTGTGTTAAAGATGAAGTATAGCTTCTACTATTCTTTCTCCTTTCAGCTGCTTATAATTTTCTTAATGCCATTTAAGCTGAGGCTTTCCTTGCCATCAGGTGGCTATTTTGAGAAAAACTTTCACTTCTGTGATACACAATTATCTCATTATGAACTAGTTTGGAGACCAATTAAGTGAAATGTCATCCGTAACAGATCACCCCATAGGTGAAACCATTCCTGTACCTTTTCTTTTTTGGCTCACGTAATATCTTTTGTTACTCAAAGGCATTTTTCAAAGTGCTCTTGAAAGTACCTTTTGTTTGTTTAACTAGTCCAGGGTCTCCTTTCCCTACAACTTTTGCCAATCGTATAAATGGCAGAAAATTTATGGGTTCTCTTGATTAAGGGGTGTCTCAGGGCTTGATTTCCCTAGCTCAGATGGTGTCAAAACACAGCTTTGGAGGAGTCTGGGGATATGTGAAATACATCGTGCAGACAGGGATAACAGCTGAGCTCTCTCAGCTGATTGCAGTCAGACCTTCAGCCAGCCCCGGAGGGCTTACCCCAAACCAGCTGAGGGTGTTGTTCCAGGTGGGAAGAGCCCCATCCAGGCTGAAGAGAGAATAACCTGAGCACTTTGGAAGGAGGGACAGACAGAAGTTCTCTGTCAGCTTTGCTCTGTGTTCCAGGGGGGGAGGCAGGCAGATGTTGGTGATTTTGCCTTCTAAAGGGGATGAGCAAACACTGACACAGCCTGGAGAAGTTAAAATCTCCCTGAGATCCACTCAGGAATGGAAAAGGATGCAAGTGAAGTATTGAGGCTGGAAAACCCAATCAGGAGTGGAAAGGGAAGCAAATGGGGTTTTGAGTAAAGGCCTCCGAGACAGGCACTTCTTGCAATCACTGGAGTTTGGCATAATGCCATTCCCAAGTGAAAAATGGGATAGATTTTACATTAAAAGCAAACGACCTGATCCAGCAAAGCCTTGCTAGATATTGGCTAAGCCTGGCATTAAAACTGCAAGGGCATTTACAAGTGTTCTCTGCCATGTACAAAATGTATCCAGACTAATTCCTCCAACGATTGCATTGTGCAGCACTGAGTAACATTAGCCAGCTTGTAAAAGGTAAATTGCAACCTTAGCCCTTCCCTTAACTTGATTAATTTTGATCACTGGAGCTTGTTTCAGCTATTATCTTTCCCAAGTGGTTTCCCTTAATGTGCTGCCATTCACAAACTGTTGCCATGCAAACAGAGATGGGCTGGAGAGGGGATACCTGCCTCTCTGCACTGCTAAAGTGATCCAGCCCTCACTCTGAAGGCTTCATTGAAAAACAATTAGACTGCAAAATGCTTCAGATTACCACTAATCAGCCCTGTCAAAGGCAGTAAAATGCACGATTCTGGCAGGAAGCAAAGCCCCAGCGCGCTCTGCCCTCTGGCGTGCTCTTACCCAAGGGCAATATTCCATAGAGTGCCACGAGCTGTCTGACTTCTGGGATGGAGGGCACGGGCTGGGCACCTGTCTCACGAAGGATGTTCCTCAGACAGTCGTAGTAGCCTGTGAGGAGGAAGCAGGAGCTCAACAAATGTGACACTGTTGTTGTAGAAGGCATAACTCAGGGAATGAGGAGCTGCCACAGCACAGGGCTGTAACACACACTCAGCAAAGCCAGCCTCAGGGACTCAAGCTGGGCAATATTCTGGTGGAATGTGGCCCTGAGAAAGGTGGAGTGCAAAGGGAAATTGAAGCTGAACAGGCTGTGGAAGTTGTTCAGCAGAGAGCAGACGGTTTCGAGTAACCTTTTAAAGAAACTTTGTGGAGAAGAATCATTAGCAGCGCCATAAATCACGCTGCTGGCAAAGGATTCCTGGGTTTGGGATTTTGCAGGGCTAGAATCCCAGTGAACCATGAGCTCTCAGAAGGATTTCAAAAAGGGGGAAAAGCTATTTTAACAAGCTTTTCCCTGGCTGGGTCCCATCTCAGCTCCTCGCTGTGTTAGCCGTGTGTCACCTCATTTGGTGGGGCTCTCTGCTTTGCAGTTCACCTCTTTTTTCCCCCCTTTTGTTCAAAAAAACCTCCACAAAACAACCCAAGAAAACTAAAAACCCCTGACATGAACTGAAACAATTTAATCTTGCCTTGGCTCTGGTTGCAGAGCTATAATCACATTGCTTGGCCTGTCAA
This sequence comes from Ploceus nigricollis, assembly GCA_013399945.1. Taxonomy (NCBI): domain Eukaryota; kingdom Metazoa; phylum Chordata; class Aves; order Passeriformes; family Ploceidae; genus Ploceus; species Ploceus nigricollis. Next base: position 50,468 of record VXBC01005967.1, on the reverse strand, counting down.
AGTCCATATCCAAGCAATGCTGGAGAACAAAGATCCAGGAGGATGGGCCAGAAACAGGAAAACCAGTTGTGATGTAGTCAGTGGTTATTTTTAGCAGGAATTACATGTCATTATGGTGATTATTATTGAAAAATAATAATAGATTATGTTTTACTGGGGATAAAAAGGCAGAGGGCAAGAGGCCTCTGGAGCAGAGGTAAATTAGCAGTGGTTAAGAGCAAAAGTGGAGGTATAATTTGGGGGCAAAAAGGCAGACAAGCCCTGGTGCAACTGCCCCCTCCCCTCTGAAGAATAAAATTAATTTCAGGTTTTATCTTTTATTTAAGGAGAAATCAAAAGAACGGGATAGGAATTAATCTTCACAGATTTAATTAGAAGGCATCAAAGGGTTTAATTGCAACTGCACATAAATCACAGTGGATATTCTCTGACTAATTTAGATAAGGTCACCAAGAAAATTAGTTCAGTGATGTCAGTTTGTCATAGAGGGGGGACATTTCGGTGCCTTTACTGGCTGTGTAGCACAGTTCCACTCTTTGTCCTTTCCCCAGGAACTGGAAGTGACCTTCCTTAGGCTCCAGCCCTGGAAGGCTGAGCAGATGAAGGCTTCTTTCTCTGCAGGCTTTGACTGTGTCCTTGGAGCCTTCAAGAGAGTTTTTCTGGATTTCAGTAAATGGTTGGAATGTGCTGTTTTAAAAGCATTTGTGGTGGGGGAATGTTGGACAAAAGTGACCTTGATAGGTTGGGAGAACAAAGGAAGAATGAAAATCTTCCTTTACTTGGTGGTCTTTAATGAGCATGAAATGGATGGGACCCTTAATTCAGAGAATTAACAGTTCTTCAGAGGAATGGGCAGAGGCTCTGGAGGCTGAACTGGTGCTTCTAAGAGTTTATATTAACATGGCATTTGGGGGTGATAGAAGAGCATTTGTCTTTTCTTGGCCTTGTACTATCAGCCTGTAGCACTTCTGCTTCTGGATAGCTGCAAATTCAAACCCTGGCCTTTGAAATACCTGAATCTGGGGGTTTTTTTTGCTGTTAAGATGCTGTGATTTCACTGTGTGTCACCAAATGTTTGTGGACATGGTGTTAGACCCCTCTAAAGTCTGAAAATGTGGGGTTTGGGGGTTTTTTACCCCTTTTTTCCTCTGTAGAACATAGATAAGCAGGTCTGGCTGCAGTTGCAGCTAACAGAAACCAGACAAGAGGAGTGTGAAATGCAGAACTAGGCAGAGACACATCTTACTCAAATGAAGGGCCAGATATGCCTCAAAGCACTGCTCAAAGTTCATGGGCAGTCAGGGAGGTGCAGGGAAGGGGCTGAGTCTTTACAAAAGACAACAAAAGCTGGAGGTACAATTTTTGCTGCTCTCTGGGAAATATTCTGCATTATGGATTATTACCCCTGCTCTGTCAGACTTGCACTGTCTTGCCACTGCCTGCAAGGGCTCCTGAAAGGGTGTTCTGGTTCCACCTCAGAGTGGTTGTGACATCCACAGCCATTCAAGGCTGCTGGTGTTGCCAGCTCTGCAAACAGGTACTGGCTTCAGTAGCAGAAGTGAAAGCTCCTGAGCAGCCTTGATTTGCATACCTGGCTTTAGATATTCAAAGTGCAGCGACTCTTGAACTCAGTCTTGACTGAAATAGGGGTCAGTGAAGGTGGAATGGCTGGAGGTTTGATCAAACACCACGTTTGCTCTAAAAGGGGTACTTTACCAATGTAGTCAGAGAGATTCACATTCTTGACTTGGATGAGCAATCCTTCTTCTGCAAGTTCCTGGTACAGGGAATCAATGGTCCTACAGGCAAGAGACATCACTCAGAAATGGTCAGGAGAAGCTCAGTGCTCTCAGAACTGAGCCAGCCTGAGGGTTATTTGTTTGGCCAGCTTTATAAATGCCTTTTGTGGCTCAGAGGTAGCATGATTAGAGCCATCAGTGTGCAATCAATAAGCACAGTTTCTGTCTGCTGCTGAGGAATCTCTTTCCCTCCCTCACAGGCTGGGTTCCCCTCTCCTGCTGACTCCATTTACCCGTTTCAGGTGATGCCAGATCAGTTATGACTTGTGTAATGGACTCATTCATTAATATCAATTACTGGGAAATTATTTTTAAATTACACAATAATGGCAAGCCTAACACTACTATACCTGTTCACCCAGCTCTCCAATTAGTACTAATTCATTAATTCTTCTTGGAATTTATTGTGTTGGCAACAGACAGCCTCATCTCTCTGGGAACACACTGGGAATGCCTCATTCAGATCCACCACCTGCAGGGCTGTGGTCAGAGGGGGACTGGGGCAAAAATGTCCAGTGGAAGTGTTGTCCCATCCCTGGAAGTGTCCAAGGCCAGGCTGGATAGGGCTTGGAGCAACCTGAGATAGTGGGAGGTGTCCCTGCCCATGGCAGGGGTGGCACTGGATGGGCTTTAGGGTCTCTTCGAACCCAAACCAGTTTGGGATTCCATCAAATGGGCAAAACTTCCCCAGTGGAAGTTTCTCCCTACCTCCATTAGTGGCTGGAAGTAGATCCAAATAATGAAGAGTTAAAACACTTAAATTAATGCGTGGTTTTCTATTGATGTGATCTTCTCTACACTCTCTTTTGGAATTCTAAGTATTAATTTCAATGACATTTCTGGCACTTGGTTTTATGGAGTAATACTGCTTCCAGGATGATGTAAACTGAATAAACCTGTCAGAAATTCTTAGTGTATTGACAGCATAAACAATATTGATTTTAGTCTTTTTAGATCTCTCAGTGTTTTTCCACACTTTTCACATTCTTTCCCCTCAATTATTCTGTCTTTCTCACCTATTTTAATTGGGATGTCCTGATCTGGCTACAATAAATATATTTAATAGTGCCTCTCAGCTGGCTAATAAACCTACAGGTATAATTTGAGGTCTGCAGCCTTTTTTCCATTTCAGCTGAGGAGTTTTATGTTTATGCAGTCTTAGTGGCACAATTAATGTAGGAGTAGCAATAAGCAAATCCAAAATTTAATGCACCTTCAACAAGGTTGATTTTGCTGCTCTGACTCTTGCTTTCATCCTCAGTGGTTTTATGTTGGGAATGCATCATAAAACAGGCAGAAGGTGGAATGGGACTAACCTGGCAGCTCTGGACTTCTACTTTTCCTGGTTTATTATTTTTACTGTGCCAGTTAAATGATGCATGTCCCCTCAGAGGGAGGGTGATGTGACCAGTCTTCGCTGACTGAAGGCCCCTGTGCCCCTTCATTGGGCCAAAAGGGAGATTTTGAATCTCAGTTATTCAGCCCCTCTCTGGGTTATTTCTGAAATGCTCAGCAGGGAAGAGCAAAGCAGGGAGCCAAAATGCCAGATAAAAAGGCAGCTACTAAAAAGTTCATGTTTTCAGCTGGCTGCATGGTAAGTTTATATCTAAAGGAGCAAGTGTGTGCAAGAGCAGTTTTAAAAGCAAGGAATATATCAGACTTTGGCACTGTCCTGTAGGAGAGGTCCTGCTCTGTTATAATCCATGAGACATGGATTTAAAATATTTGCTTGGAGCTGTTTTTTAAATTTTTAAAATATATTTTAAAGCAGGCAAAGAGATCATTGGCTGATTGTGTGGTAGCAGCACCCAAATGATGGAGTCCAGGTCTTGGTGTTCTTGCACAAATGGGTTTGTGGGGTGAATCTCACTGATTGTGTGTTTGGCATTGTGCTGTTCTCCAGCCCTGCTCCTGGATCAGCTGCTCCCTGTGGTGATGCCTCTGTGTTGTGTGAAAAATGGCTGGATTATCAGGGAACACATCACTGCCATTGAAAATGGCAGGGCAGAAGAAGAAATCCTCTCAGATCCTCCAGATAAAATAAGGGTGCTTCAAAGAGCAAGGGTCCACAAGAAGTGGCCAGGTCTGCCAGGACTGTTACTGATCCATGAGACTGATTTATGGCATGTACACTACAGCTCAGCCATGATGGGGATCTGGGGAGTGCAGGGGCCTGTCTGTAGCCTCCCTTTTTGGGATGGAAAATCTGACAGTCAACAAACCAGCCAGGTGCTTCTGCACCTGCAGAGAGGGGGAAAGAGGCACACAGGGCCAATCTCCTGCTGAAATGCTACATGTGCCTAGCTCTGCAAACTGCAGTTCACTGCCTGGAGGTGATGGGGCTGCTCCTGGTGGTGTGTGGCAGCAGAATGGGGATTTTAATTTGTGTCTGGTGGTGAAGATGAGGAAAACCAAGGCTGATATTGGAGATCTAATGCAGAGAGGTTCTCCTTACCTGTCAGGTGTCAGATCTCTCTCCAGCTCGAGTATTTTTTTCTTCCCAGGTGTCTTGCTTCCCTGAGGACCACACAAGCAAGCAGGAATTAGTGACTTTAGCACAGATAAATATTTTTGAATGTACTGAAGCAAAGTGAGGGCCAGAACAGCCAATGTTTCAGTGTTTGAATGTAGCCCAAAAGGAAAAACCATATCCTTAACCAGCAGTGCCACTGCTACACAGGAAAGCATCCCAGGGTCATTTTGCTGCAAGGGAAGACGCTTCTCTCCTTCCTTTTGTTTGGATATTAGACAATTTTTTTTTTATTGGCACAGCTGTCCAGGACAGAGGTGGAGTTCCCAGCCCTGAAGGGATTTAAAAGCTGTGTGGATGTGGCACTTGGGGACATGGTTTAGTGGTGGCCTTGACAGTGCAGGTTAAGGGCTGGACTCGATGATCTCTCAGAGACCTTTTCCAATTCTATGATTCTTGTTCCATGATTTTTCTGGAACTCAGTTCTCTGGGTGGGGGGGATATGGCCCTTGCTCAAGAAGGAAGCAGGAAGGAAAAGGGTGTGGGGTCCAAGTAGCTGCTCCAGTGCCTGTTTATACCTTTTTAAAAAATAGATATATATTGAAGTAAAATATATGAGCAGCTTCCCTAAGGGGAAAAGCTCCTGAGACTCTGGTGACCCTCCTAACCACTGGACATCCTTCTCTTTCCTAATGCCTCAGGGAAGAAGCTGGAAGAGGTCAGAAAAACACAACCTGCTCTTTTCATCTTTTCACCACAATTTCACCACAGAAAGATTTGGATTCATGTGCCTCATTTCTTTACACCTTACAAAAAAAAAAACTCCTGGCAAACATAAATAAGGAAGATGTGACTTGGGCTTGTCAAGCCACTCCATTAATTACAGCTCAGGAGCCATAAATATGGTTAGGGATAATTAGTAGTGTGGAGAGGGCATCATTAATCCATGTTAGTGCCCACCACTGGTGTCTGAGCTCCAGTCCTGCAAAGCACCTCAGGATTGCTCCAGTGGAACTGTTTACACAGAAACCTTGGTGCACCAGGGGATTTCTCCAACAGCTTCAATTTAAGCACGTGCTTAAATGCTTAGTTGAACAAGACAGCTTATTCTTTCCAAAAGTTTATGTTCACTTTCCTGGGAATACAGTCATTTACTCTGCTTTTTTTATAAGAGTGAGTACTTCTGCAGAGCTCTGGAGGCTGTGTTGTTGAGTTAAAAAAATCCTATCCAATTATCTGGAAAATGCTGGGCTTTTTCACAGAATAGATCAGCAGCCTTCAGGAATCCATCAATTTCAGGTTTTCAGGGATAGACACAAGGTAAGGAACCTGTGGTTCAATCACCTGTTCCTGTTTGTGATGCCACAAAGATAATGCAGATGAAAATGCAGCCTAAACCCAGCACTACATGCATCAGCTACTGGGAAAAGGAAATGTTTTGGGTTAGGATAAAGCAAACAACTCTGTATTTGGAGAACTGTACCTCAGGTTTCTTTACATAAATAAGTTTGGCAGCAAATATTCATCCAAATGTGCCAGGGGGGGTTTGTTTTGAAGAAAAGGAATGGGAAGAAGAAAGCACATGCCATGCTGTTTTAACAACTGTGGAAATATTGAGGCTGTCACTGGTTTATTTTTGCTGTTCCTCCTGTTTTGTCTTTTTAACTTCTCTTCCAACAAGCCAGAAATGACATATATTTGTGTCTGACTGGGAAGAAAAGCTCGTTTCAACCTATGTAAAGACACTAAGCATATGTTGAATTTATTGGCCAACTGGTATTGTCCTCAAGGCAGCTTCACCAATAAAGTAACTCCAGAGCAAAACAAAAATGAACTGTGTGGAGGAAAAATGTGTTTTCCTAATTAACAACAGCATTTGTGGGGAATTTGGCACAGGCTGAGATGTGATAAGGGTAAATATGAATTGTAGACAATGGCTTGTCTCCAAAATGTCTTACTGGGAACTGCTTTTATTTAGGAAATGATAATGTTTAATGAATGTGAACACGCTGCTCGTTTATAATGGAAATCTCCTTGCTGCTCTCCCAGAAATGCCAGCTGAGCTCCTGTGCAGCCAGCCTTTGAGTGGGTGATTTCCTGCTTTGCTGACTCCCATGGAGTGAGCTGCATCAGGTGGCAGCTGGCAGGGACATTGGGCTGTGTCCTGTGCCCAGGGGGTGGCTTCTTCTGCTGTGTGGGCTCAGCAGAATGTTCTGGGTAGCTCAGGGGTTGGAGCAGACAAGAACCTGATTTCAGACCAAATTCCAGAGCAGTGCCTGCTGCTGGGATGGCACCAGGAGGGACAGGGTATCCAAATGTCTCCCCCGAGGGGAATTGCTGAAACTGGAGGATCTGTGGCACCCTTTGGCTGTGATCTCACAAGTCCTGGCTGCAGCTCTGGCCACCACAGGTCATGGAGCTATGGAATGGCTGGTTTGGAAGATCATCCAGTCCCACCCCTGCCATGGCAGGGACACCTTCCACTAGCCCAGGGTGCTCCAAGCCCTGTCCAGCCTGGCCTTGGACACTTCCAGGGATCCAGGGGCAGCCACAGCTGCTCTGGGCACCCTGTGCCAGGGCCTGCCCACCCTCCCAGGGAGGAATTCCTTCCCAATATCCCATCTAAACCCACTCTCTCTCAGTTTGAAGCCATTCCCCCTTGTCCCTCTGTGCTGTTTTAACAAGTCCCTCTCCATGTTTTTTGTAGGTTCCCTTGGGGAACAGTGACAGGAGGGAAGTGCTCCTGTGGTTTAAGGGAAACCAGCAGCAGCTGATGCAGGTTTTTAGGGGATCCCTTGGATCATGTGAGATGTTTAAGATGGGAGGCTGAGCAAATGCAGCTTTGCACTGGGCCTGGGTTGAGAAGTCTGTTCTGGCAGTGCTGAGATAAAACAAGCAGCTTCTACACTTCCACTGAAAAAGTGCTCAAAGATGTTCCCACTGATTCATAAACTTGCTATATGAGGGACTCTGATCTGCCATCCCTGTTGGATTTAGAATCCAAAGAGGTGACAGCTCCCACAGCTGGCTGGGGGCTCTGGCCTTGACAGTGCAGGGAAATCCAGCAGGGCTTGGGAATCAGAGCCCTCAAACCCAGCCTTTCCTCAGGTCTCACTCAGCTTCTCTCTTGGCCTCCATGTTTCTATTTATGGTTATATATTAATATTTATAGTTATTT
>VXBC01005967.1:0-43009 GCA_013399945.1 Ploceus nigricollis | reverse complement strand
TTTATATTTATATTTATATTTCTTGTCAATATTTCTGTCACAGCCATTTGTGGTTTTCTTTGCTTCTGCCCACTTTCACCAAAAAGGGATCTCCAGAGCTGTGTTGAGGCCTAGCCCAGAAGCAAGTTTTCCACACTTAGGTTCTCATGTCCCCCTTCCTGGGTTTTCTGTGTGAATTCTGGCCATGCCTTTGTGTGTATGTGGGTGTGTTCATTTCCAATGCATTGCTTTACCTGCAGATCAGAAATAAATCCTTGGGGGAGCAGAGCAGGAAAAGCAGCACAATGGGCTTGAGAGAAAGAGTTCTGATAAGCTCTTAAATGGAACTTCCAGATCAGTGGCTGCCATGTTCCTCACTCAGAGGACATCTCCCTCCCAGCCTTTCCTCAGCCTGTCCTTTCCCAGTGCTCCCAGTCCCAGCTTGGTGATCCCTGGCTGGGCAGGGGATGAGCTGCCACTGTGCCAAGTGAAGGAAAATGCAGTTTACAGCAGAGCTGCCCCACATTCCTCTGTTTCTGGTGTGTCCTCGCCCCTTTCCAGTGACAGTCATGGGACCAGGAGCTCTCTGGAAGAATCAGAGGCCAGCAAGGTGTGTCTCAAACAGGACACTCTGCTCCATTCCCTGTCAATGCTGGGCCATAAAGGTGGGACAGTCTGGGGGTGGGAAGCTTCCAGCTTGGAAAGAGGCACAGGATCTGTGACTCCAGTAACAGCAGTGTGCTTTATTGAGTATTAGGTACAATCTAATTAGTTTTGCTATTTCCAGATCAGTCTACTGCTCTGGAGACCCACTTGTCATGAGAAGAACAATTTTTTCACCCAAGTTCATCCTTCCACAAATCTGGCAAATGGGATTCTTATCTTCAGGAGCTCTTGGTAGGGTTAAGTGTCAGCTTTTAGCAGTAAGTGGTATTTGAAGGTTTGGGAATCAGTGATAAAGTACTTCTAGAAATAAAGGAGTGGCTCTGGCTGGGCCTGGAGCTGTTATATATTGTTTTTCTTAAATCTAAGATCTGAGATGTCTGGAACATTGACTGCAGGGGAGAAATTTCCCTTCAGAGTCCAGTTCCAAAATGTCCTCACTGTATTCCCCACAAAAGGGACTTTAAAACTCAGATTCGTTCTTGTGGGTCAGGCAGATTTTTTGTTTTAAATATGGATTTGACAGAAATTGTCTGAGTTGTGAACTACTCATCTTAAGGCTTGGAAAGGCACAGAGCACCTACCTCTGGTAGGGATTATTCCCTGACAAAGAGAGCAGAAGAAATCCCTCCTTAAAACAGAGGGAATGACCAAATGTGGCATCAGGAATCTGGGATGATGGTCCCTAGACACAAAATTCCGCCTGTAAAAGTTCTCCTGAAGAAATTACCCTTTCATTTCCCCTTGCCCACTGCCAGAGTGCAGGAGAAGGTCTGAGTTCTCTGAAGAATGTTGAATTCTCTTGAGAATGCAGAATACCCCCTTTTGTTTTTTGGCAGGGGGATGTTTCACAGTGAACTCCAGACACACTCCTGGCTACAGTGAGAACCTGAACCTGTTATTTTGTGTTGCATAGCTGAGGGGAGACATATGGGACCTCAGATGTAGCTTGAAAAACTAAAGGTTTTTTTGCTGAATAATAAATTAATGAGCTATTTCCAAAACTTTCCAGCTCATATTATTCTTATTATCTAGAGCAGGTTATCCTAAAGCAGATCTGCAGTCTGTGTGCACAGGTATGCACTGGTTTGGTTTATAGCTGAGATATTTATGCAAATACTAATTGGAAAAAACCTTTGCCAATGCTGAATGGACATTTTAAATGGCTTTGCACAGGGAGGATGTGTTTTGACTAACACTGCACCTTTGCTTTCATTCCCCATTCCTCAAATAGAACTGGTTTGGCTTGGGTGGGGTTTTTTAGATGAAATCTTTAAAGAATTTCTATTATCTAATTAGTACTTCTTTTCCTGCCTCATTCTCTCAGGCTACTGGCACAACTTGGGAAGATAAAAGTTAAATAATCTCCCTTCACCCTAATCTATTCCAACACTACATTGAAGGGAAAAAACCCCAACCCAGCCCCTGACATAAAGCTCTGTAATTCCAGTGTGACATTTTGCAGCAGGGCACTGACCAGCGGAGCTAAATATGTCTGCCCATGAAAACCTGGGGGAGATTGTTGCAATATTTTGTCTGTATGTCTTAAGCCCCCCCTATTTTTGAAACAGATTTAGGAATCCAGTTGGGATCAGCTTTCAGAGCTGCCCCAGTCTTTTCTTATTAGATTGTCCCTGGAGGTTTGTCAGGTGAAAGAGCATTTTTAAAGATAATTTGAGTAGAAGTAGAGCAACAGCAAGTATTTGCATGCTAAAAGGTATTACAGAAATGAAATACAGCACGAGATTAGGGTTGGCTATTTGCCCTGAGGGTTTTAAGTGGATCTGCTGATTGAGTGGTGGGGTGTAAGCTTTGAGTGATTTTGCACTGACATGATCTCTAATTTAAATGCTTTGGTAAGGAATTTTAGAGAACCACAAGCTGTGGAATTCTTCATATGATAATGCTGTAAAACTAGATGTGAACATGACATGTCCTGTGTTTTGAGGGGGGTTTAACCTATTTTTTATGCCTAAATAAACTTGGCTTAATTGCAAATTCCCAAGCCCTTCAATAGGATGTAGTAACTTAATGAGTACCTGGCTGTGTGTGATCTATGTGGTGTTACAGACAAATGAAAGGTTACATCAAAACATTCAGAGGGAATTTTTTTGGTGTATGGTCTTGAAACATAATAACCAGTCCTTATTTAGGAGGAAAACAGCCAGCAGCTGGAACACTCACTGGCCTCCAGATCCCTGTTTTCCTTGGAAAACTATTAATCTGAACTGGTCACCCTAAAGAGAGGGATTGCTTCCATTTTGCTGTTTGACTGCATCCAAGGATTTCAGGAGGGTGAAAATCTGAAATATCTTGCAGTGATTTATCTCTGGAATAGCTCAACTTGTCCTAAGCAATATTTATACAACTTAAAGAGCAAGAGCTAATGGAGAAGGCCCTGAAGTTACCCACAGGTGAAGAGATTTTTCAGATGTTCCTAACTTGAGATTCAGTAAATGTTTAGGGGGGGACATTTTGATGTTTGTACCTGAGGTTTGCACTGAGGAATTGAGACTGCCCCTCAGCGCTCCCACCTTGCTGCTCTTACCTTGTCTTTGGCAGCTTTGCCCTGAGGACTTGTCTCTCCATCCACAGCCAGTTTGACTCTCAGCAGCTTCTCCTGCATCACTTCATCGACCTGCTCAAGACAAACACAGAGTAATCTTCCTCAGTTTTCTGCTCTGCCACCTCACCCCACACAATTGTTCAGCTGAACAAGCAGAGAACAGGTAGTAGGGACTCTGGAAGGAGGGAAGGTCTGTGCCAGGGCCAGTTCTTACAGCTGGAGAAGAATATACCCAGGTAATGCACGTGATCAGTGTCCTCTTGCTATTGTAAGCACACCTGCACTCTGATCTCTTCCTCCACTTCTCCCCGTTCCCCTTCTTTGATCAGCTCTGGGTCGTGATCCTGGAGAAAATCCGATCTGTTATCTCTGTTCTCCCAAAAGACTGGTAGCCAAAAGAAAGAAAAAAGGGGAAAAAGTTACAGAAGCCATTGGTTTCTCCAACTGCTCCTGGAGGCAAAACAAAGGGTAGGTGTAGGCAGCTTTTATTAAATTATGAGCTGTACAAAAGCAGCAGGCTCTAGGGACCCTCACCAAGTTCAGAGCCCTGTTGTGTTAGGATCTGCAAATCTTGAGGTTATAAGGGATTTCTTCTTTTGCCTTGGCTTGCAGAATGGGATCAGAATTCAGGAGGATAATGGGATAGTGAGGTTGTCATTTGGAGGTTGTAAAGCTGAGAGCCTGGAGCGTGCTCAATCTCCACGAGCCCAGTCCCGTGCCTGATGTTGGCATTATTTTATTTACTTATTTAACAGCACAGGGCTTCAATCTTTTCCATGAAGAAGGCACAGGGATGGCTCCTGCCCGGAAGGATGTGCTCTTCACACAAGTGGCCAAGAGTGCCACTTGGCTTGGGGACCAAAGGAAGGGGGTTAATTCAAAGCACAAATTTCCCTGTTCTCCCCGTGGCTCATCCCCATGCTGCATCCTGGGGAGCTGGCCTTTGTAGTCATTCCCAGGAGGCTGAAATATGGGAATAGAGACACTGGAACAGGAATAAAACCAGCACTGAGCACGTGGAAGTGGGAGGGGACAGTGAGGGTGACAGAGCAATAACCTGCAGCTGACCACAAGGGATGCATGGCCACACAGAGGCTTCACTTTGGGAGATTTTAAGCTCAATGCAGAAATTAAAAGCAGTTAAACCCAAAAGAGACAAGACCCACCTGATCCAGCCCCTCTGTTTTGAAGTGCTGTGCGCAAAGGAGAAGTAATAAGGAGACCTAACACTCAGTCACAGCGAATTTGTGAAACTGGTGATGAAAAAAAGCTATTTATGATAAAGTACCTAATGATCCTGAGGTGCAGCTCATTATTTTTGTTGAGGCAAACTGCAATTTGCTCTTTAGAAAGAAAACTAAATGAAGTCTGACAAGCTCAGTGCATATCTGAGCTCTCTAAGTGCCTGATTTTAATGGAAACACCTCTTTTTTTCCTACACTTCTTGAGGTAATTTGAAGGAAGACAATTCATATCTTGCCTTTCAAGCCCTGATTGTATCTTCCTAAATGACAGCTAATCTCCAGCTGTATGTGCTAATTCAATTTCCCCATGATTTGAAATGACACTTTTCCACTTTCAGATGTTGGCTCCTCTATGAATCAGTTTGGTACAGACATTCTATTTGTACAGATATTATATTTGATATTCTCCCCTGTACCCCTTGCCTCCTGAAGGCACCGTGCAAATTCAGAAAGGTTTTAACATCCAACTTTTAGTTAATCCAAGACTGGCTGCTCTTTCCATCCCCCCAAAAATTTTCAGGGCCCAATTCCAGGCAGAGGATTTGTAGTTTTACAAAGTTTATAGAGGGAATAGCTCTTGCAGGTGAGTAATCTTAATTTCACCACTGAGAATGGTGGGGATGGAGGAGGACAGGGTATATTTTGGTAATGGAAGAAACTCTAAAGCACAGACATTTAATTTCTTTAAATTACTTGTGGGTCATCAGAGGGCATGACAGATGTCATGTAATATTTCAGGAGGAAAAGCTGATTTGCCCCAAGTTATGAGGTAGCTCCTCCAGCCTGGAATTCCAGCCTTGGGGAAAGGGGACATTACATAGGAGTTATGTGAATTTTTAAACACTTTCCTGACTGGGTCAACAGGTTGCAAGTGCTGTGTTTTCACAGGAGTACCAGGCTTTAGAGATTTATTTTTCATACAGGGATCCGTAGGTTTTTCTATTCTGTTTTTTTTCATAATTGTTTATTGTCATTTTGTAGATTGATTAGTGGTTAATACCCACTGCAGGCAAACCAGGGAGGGTCCCCCCAGACTCTGGCATTACCTGGCAATGAGTTATCTGAGTGTTATATTAACCACTGGGTTAGAGGGGCCTAATTTTAGTAGAGAGATCAATAACTCATAGGTGTTAGATGCTCTGTTATTCTTTTATAGATCAACAAAATGTTTCAAAGTTAATTTTAAAGGAGGGTCAGGAGGCTAAGGATGTTATGTTTTCACTGGCTGGTCAGCAGAGTCTGGTATTTTGTTACAGGCAGGGTCAGCCAGCTCCAGGAGCTATTTCTGTGCCTGTGTGTATGTAGTGAAATTTATGTCACCTTTTCTAAAATAGTGTATGCTTATTTTGGGATTGTTTTATATGCAGAGCTAGCTTAGGGCTCAGAGGCAGCCCAGAGCACTCCTAAATCAGCATCCCAGCTCTGCAGGCCAGTAGGGAACTCCAATATCCCAGAATTTCACAGAACAGCCTGTGACTAACAATTATAAAATATTTATTTGACTCATGAAGCTTCTCTTGAAATGGCCACTTTGAACCTCCTGGCAAAAGGATTTGAATCTCTTGAAGGCTGGTTAAAAATACAGAGTATCACCACACCTTCAAGGAATATTTGGACACACCATGGAGTATTTGAACTCAAATATCCTCTGTGACACTGAGCAAGTCATAAATATCAACTGCTCAGCTGCAGAATGGGGGAAATAGCACATTGCTGCCTCATCCTGCCAAAATACAGAGGGAGGTAAAGGCTCAGCCTTACATGTGCCCCATGTAAACTCTGGCTATTCCAGTGTGAAAGGAGATGCCACACAAAGTGGCTGTTTCCAACCACATCATTTAAAATAAGTGTTTTAGAGCTTGGCAAGTGGAGTTTAGCAACTAGAAAAAAGGCCAGATACAGCTCTAGGAGGATAAAAGGCTTTGTGAATCCCAGTGAAGTTCAGGCAGCAGCTCTAGCTTGGTAGAGGAGTTAAAAACACAGAGTGAAAAAGTTTGTAAGTGAAATGTTTGGATTTTTGTCAAAACTGATCTATATTTTAAAAAATATTTAAGTAAGCTAAGTATAAAACACCAGTTTCATGGGATGGGAACACTTTTTAAAAATTAAGTGTTGGAGGCTGTGACAAAACAAAGATGTTTGTTGGTTGGTCAGGTGTCATTTAGGTGAACTTCAGACACACTTATAAGGGGCTTTGAATTACTCCTGATACAAACATTTCCTAATCAAGCTCTGTTGCTTCAATCATGTTTTCAATATTTCTGCACTAATGAATCTGAACTTCTGTGCAAATGCTGATAGCAAGTGACCTATTTCTACATAAGATTAGGGAAAAAAAAGTTCTCAATAGAAAGTCCAAACTCAGACCTATTTTTTCCTGCATAATTCTGTGACTGAGAGGAAAGCAGCCTAAAATTAAAAATACAAGAGACTGCTTGCACTGGGTGGATGTTGTTGTAGATTTGATTCTGATGAGAGAATTTGATTCAAAGGATCCATGGTTAGATTAGAAATAAAATAATTTTGGACAACCCCCAGGTAGTATTGTGTGAGTGCCCTGCAATGAAAAGCCCAAAGTGCTGCAGGAGGATTGTGCTGCAAGGAGGAATTAACAGCTGTTTACTAAAAATAAGTGTGGTGTCAAATAGACCTGGTTCAGTGGGAGAAAAGGAGGGGGAAAAACCCCACCTGAAATTAAACTGCACAGCCACAGACTCCTCCTGTGCCTAAGCCAGAGCTGCAGGTATGCTTTGAAGCCTGCAAGAGAGCTTTTCCACTCTCAGGGTTCCTGCCTGTGCTCTGTGCAGAAAAGGGCTCCTTCCCATGTGCCTTCAGAGCTGGGGAGCAGCTGGCAGCTCCAGCAGGATGGGCTGGAGGTGTGTGGGTGCGTCACTGGGAAATGGGAATCACACTGTGGGAATAACCCCACAGAGTTCTGTGTTTGCAGGGCTCAGAGCAGGTGTCCTGCTGGGGATGGCAGAGCTGGTGTTCAGATACAGTCTGGCTGACAAATCCCCCATCTCCTCATAAAGCCCCAGGCTTATCGCACGAGATAACTGTGAAATTTGGGGGTCTCCATTGCTGCCAAAGTCACCCCTGTGGTGTTTTTATTCCTCACTCTGGTACCCACTGCTATGCTGAGGTTCCAGCCAAGCATTTTTCCTCCAAGGCAAACCCCTCCTGCCTCCCTTCTGCTGCTCCTGCCCTGCCCTGGGACTGGCTGGGTGGGAGCCCCACTCTTGCCATGGCTGGCTTTGAGCTCCAGGTGCCATTTCATCCTTGGCCAGCTAAGGAAAGGAGTTTGGATGGATCTGATGCTTATCTAAAGCTCCTGCTGCCTTCAGCAGGGTTCTGATGTGGTATTTGAGAGCAGATGGGATGCAAAGCTCCTTTTTTTAGCCAGAAAGCTGCTCTATGATTTATAAGGTGTAAGAAAATCCTAATTGTTACAAGGCAGAGGTCAGGCCAAACTACTGATGCACATTTAGCAAGTTGAAGTTCACTTCTTTCTCTCCAGCCAGCTCAAATCAAGCAGAAAACTTGACACCAGTAATTTGTCAGCAGGAGGGAATAATGGAGACTTTTCATATGAGGAATTTTAGCAAGGCACTAGCTCTGAAGAGTGGAGAGCAGAAAAGATATTTTTCCACATTGTATCAGAACAGAACCTGCAGAGATGCAGCAAAAATAACCCCATTTCCCACTTTAGACAAGTGCAAGACTTCCTCATTCACTTGTGAACCAGGCTGAGCACTGAGGACAAGTGTTGAAGAGATAAACAGAAGTAACAAAAGCAGAGGAGAGGATAGAAGAGATCTGGAAAGGAACAAAATTCCCTTTCATGATTTTTATTAGAAATCCCTGCTTTTTGGTGCTTTCTCCAGATGAAAAACCAGCCAGGCCCCTTACTGAAAGTCTGGGTTATGTTTTAGTTTCACTTTACGTGAAGCAAGAACATTGAGTTTTGTGCCTGTGCTTGAGAAGATGCTCCTCCTATTCAAAGATATAATCAAAAATAATTGGAGTAGCTGTGAAGGAATCCGTGGACTCTTCCATGAGTTCTCACTCTCGGAGGAGACAGGACAGGTGGAGTTACAGAAATATGGAAACATTTATGCTGAGACTTGATCTAAGTATGGTGCTTTTGAATTATTGGCTATTCTGATGTCATCCCTGTTGCCCTCAGAAAATCCTAAAATGCCTTTTTTTGCTTCTTGAAGCACTTTGCTTTGAGTTTGTTCACTTTCACCCACAGAAATGTCCCTTCCTGCATGATCAGCTCAATGGTTTTGACAGATTCCTTGGAAGAATTGAGGTCCTGAGAGCCTCCCTTCCTAAACACCATTTTTTAATCTAACATCCTAATTTTTATAACATTCCATAGTTTGGGCAGCTGCCCACTTGACCTTACAGGAATGACATTCCCATTAAGCTGATCTGGGAGAACATTCCAGCTGGAATTGTTATCTTTTCCTACTGACCTTGGTACTGAGAGCTTCCTTCCTCCAGCATCAAAAGGAAATTGCTTGGACCCATTTTCCAGCTTTCATCCACTACCTAGATTGGGGGGAAAGTGAAGAGAGGAATTGCTGACTGCATTGTTTCACAGAATTATGGAATGGGTTGGAAAAGGCCTGAAAGATCTCATTCCACCCCCTGCCATGGGCAGGGACACCTTCCACCAGCCCAGGTTGCTCCATGAGAGAAGGGCTGTCATTTTATCAGCTGAAGTCACCAAATTAAACAAGAATTAAACTCCAGCTTGTTTGAATATGTAATTAAGTAGGAGACTTGCAATATTGAAATGGAATTTAATTTAAATGCCATTTTTTCAGTTACTTTTGCTGCTATTGCCACATTCCTAAAACAGTTTCATTTCATTGAAGCAGTATTTCTGAGGGAAAACCTCCCAGAAAATTACCAAAGTTTCTTCATCCTATATCAGTTGTAAATCTCAAGATGTGAGTAAGTTATTAGTTGACAAAGAGAGATTAGATCACTGTTTGGGGAGAAGGTGAATGTGGATTTATACCAGACAGGATCAGGATTTTGCTAAATAACCTGCAAACCACTTGTTATCAGGAAGATACAAAGTGCAGCTCCTGGGATGATTAAAACTAAACCCCCCCTAAATAAGCCCTGTAATTAGGGAAGTATCTGCTACCTGCAGGTACAGCTGCAGCCCCATTATGGGAGTTACCAAATATCTGTTTTAATTGAAGTATCATTACAGTAATTCCAGTTTGGGCCCAGAAGGACAGGAATAATCTAAATACATTTATCACTTCTACCCTATAGATGGATTTGAAAGAGACTTGGGAGGTTCTTGACTGAACATCAAGAACTGTTTTGTTTTTAGAACTTTGTTTAAAGTATAACAAAAAGTTGCAGGATTTGGGCTCAAATCCCCAATTACTCCAATGTATTCCCAGTTTCACAGGGTGTGGCACTTAGATCATTTGCAGTGGGTAGAATCCTCNATTCCCAGTTTCACAGGGTGTGGCACTTTGAGGTTCACCCTTAGATCATTTGCAGTGGGCAGAATCCTTCTTTTACCATTTTTCCATGGTATTTTCTAGAAAATGATTAATCCATGATGTTCTGAGAGGAAATGTGTCAACTATTAAAAAACCCAACAAACAAATTCCCCCCAAACCAGCCTAAAAATGGGTTTTTCATTTTTAGCCTCTCAATACCACAGGACACATCAACATTTTATTGTTATAAATAAGCCAATGAATTGTTTTAGTTATTTGCTTCAGTGATTTTATACACTGATGTCAACGATATCATTGTGTCAATTTAATGATTTTAATCAAACCCACTCTCTTGTGTCTTAAGGACAGTTGCAGTTCTGTTTTCTCTTGCCTCAATTAACAGCCTAAGAGTCAACATTATAAAAATAACTTTTCCTTTGAAACCAGTTCATATATGTTTTGATTTTCAGTGGATTGAGTCCATGCTTGTCCTGTTTTAAATGAATGAACACCCCTTGTGCCAGCAATATATGTTTGAATTTAAGCAGAAATGTGGAAATAAGTGTCTCAATCTATTTCTGAGGTTTCCAAAGCCAGCTCCACACCAGGTAATTCCCACTGGACAGCAGAGAAAACTGAATTATTTCCCTGCTGCACTGTGCACATTCCCTTTGGAGATTTCCCCAAGAGGTTTCACCAGGGACAGGAATGTGCTTCACTGTTTGGCATTTCTGGGTGAAATTCAGGGATGCACAGCCTTGCTCACATTCAGTGGGACAGGCTCCAGCAGGTTGCTGGGTGAGGCAGCCCAGACTGCTGCTGCTTTTGGAAAGAGAGATTTTTTGGGGGGGATGGAGCCATGGGTCGTTTTTTTCCTTAGGGAAATCAAATCAGCACCTTGCAGAGAAAAGAAAGTGAAGTTCCTTTGATATCAAATACTCTTTGTAAAGATTGCTATCAGGCTTTTCAGAAATACTTAAATTTCCTTCTGGGATCCAACTTTTGTTTTCTTTAAGAGCTGAAGTTGGGAGCAGAGCTTTTTTCTGCCTGCATCCCTATGACTTATAGCCTACACTTATTTTAATAAGAGTCCTGCTGTTAGAACTTTTCCAAATACTTCTCAACTGGTCTAAGATACTCTTTTTTTTCCCCTGTCAGTGCTATAACCTTGGAGAGAATGTTCCCTTTGTTGTTTCTCAATGAACCATAGAGAACCTGATATAATGTCTCAGAATTTTACTTGACAGGAGTTGTGATGGCTGAGGAGATGGGAATGACATGAAGTTATAAAACCCCAGAGCTCCACGCTGTTATTTCACCCCAATTCAAAACAGCCTTGCAGAGGCTGCCAGAGGATTGAGACACATTTTTGCTGTTGTTGGTTCTTATCGTCAGAAATGTGCAAAACCAAGAAGGAATCAGATTTTATCCTGTGAAAGTCAGGTTTTTAAGCAGATGGATGAGGTGCCATCCAGTTTCAGGAGATTCACCAGGGCTGTGACAGTGTCACCCAACAAATTGGTCACAGTAACAAGTGACTGACTGAAGACATGTGTGACCAGAACTTTAAAACACCCCCTGTTCACACAGGAGCAGCCACAACCCTTCTTAGTTACCAAAGTTAGGCAATCAGGCTCAAAGACCTTGAAAAAATTCATGTATTTGCTCCTTCAGCCTGCTGTGTATTTTCATTTACAAAGGAAAAAAAAACCCACCCCAAACCCCCAAACAGTGTTTTCAAGATGCTCATTTACAAGTTAACATTTGGGTATCTACCTTCCAATTAAATTGACTGATGCTCCCTAAATTCATGTAATTTAGGTTTCTGGCTAGATGTTCTCAGAGCTTTGGCCAGATTAATGGATGTTATCCAAGAAAAGCATCATTTTTTTGAAATATATTTCTTCTAGGGTTAAGCCTTCAAATTAATTTGTGTAAAACTTGCAGTGAAGAGTAAGCTTTGCCCTAGAAAACTCACCCTTCTCCTCCACATATTTAGTGAGAGATTAATGACCCTTATTAAAAAAAATATATATTGTTTTAACTTTTATTTATACTGTGGAAGTAAATGAGAAACAAAAGCTGCTGCTTCAGCAAAAGCTGACAATTTTTGTTGCACAGCTTGCTTTTGAAGATGCCCTTTGGTCACTGCTCTGTTTCACAGGTGAAGCTGCTCCTGAAATAATTTGGAAGTGTCTTTTGTGAAAGCAGACCTTTACCTCAAAGATTTCAGGGGAGATATTGTACATTAAGTGGTGTCTATTGATATTTGAAACAAAACTAGTTCCAATCCTAAGAACGTGGAAAATGCATGGCTTTATTTATGCATGGCTGATGAGGTTTAAAAATTAGATTGAAATCCACACAAGCTCTGAGGCTCTTAATTCCTAATTCTGCAAGGGGTGGCAGTGATGAACTCCTCTGTACCCCCATTAACAGTGGGAATCCTTGGTGACCACTTTGTTCCCTGTCTGACTGTCCTGGCAATGATCTCAAAGCCCCAAAGTGGATTTTTGCTCTCATTTATGTCCCTGACAGTCTGCACCTCCATCAGCTCTTCCCACTGAGCTCAGTCGTGACCATTCCTAAAATATGAGAGGTAAAAAGTTCCCCAGAGTATTGAGGTCATGGAAAGGCTGAGAGAGACCAACCTCAGCCAGTTTTTTGTCTCCTGAACCTGAGCCTGGAGCTTTGGTGACCACTTTAATGCCACTTTACAGCCTCTGCCCACACCTGAGGCTTCACAACCTGCTTTCATTCCTTACCTGCTTTCCAACTTTTGGTGGCTTTTTCGCTTGGGCAACTTCCTTGTCTTCTTTTCCCTTCTTCTCATTTTCCTTTTTCTCTGCCTCTGCCTTTTTGGCAGCCAGCTCTTCAAGGACCTGAAAGAGGCAGGGAGGAATGTGATTGGGAAAACACCATATCCAACAGGCTGCACTCTCTGAATTCCAGACCATCACAGAGAAGCTTTTTGTGCTGACCAAGTCCAGCACAGGTGCTGAACATCCCAATTTATCATTAGGGAAAGGCTGATTTCTCTGTCCCAAATCATGGGGGCTTTTATGGAGTAAGACCCGTTCCTGAAGCTGTCCAGAAGCAGGATATTCTAATGACACACAACTCCAAGTTCCCTCTGGAGTCAGACCCAGATGATGAATTCATGATGAATTATCTCAGACCCAGATGATGAATTTGTCCTGGTGTTTGTAAGGCAGATTGATTTTTATAGGGATGGATTTTAAAAGGCTGCCCCGAGGTGTGTCTAATTCCAATACATGGCTAAAGACTGAAATTGTTCTAGTGGAGATATTGTGACAAACCCTGACAGATACACAGGGATAGCTCAGCATCTTTATCCCTGCAAGCAAGTAGCAGCTGATAGCTGGGTACAGCTCCATCAAAATCCCATATCTTTAGTTCCTGGCCAATTATACTTTATTATCTGAAAAAGGCACAGAGTGAAAATTTGCTGCTTCTACCATTCTCTTGTTTCTAGGCAGCTTTCTTGTCCCTGAGAGGAATTCTAAGATCATTTACTAATGAGTCTAAATCAGAAAATCCATTGAAGTTTATTAATAGACCACTAACACTGGCAGTGCTGCAAAAGAATAGAAAATAAAACATTTCCAACTGTAAGATGTGTTTCCTGTAACAGTGCAAATATTTGTTTTCTCAAGTACACCCTTTAATGTACTGAGCACTGGCTGCTGGAAGGGGACAATGACAAGGGCTGTGCTTTGCAGCCAGGGCAGTTCCATTAGTGGCTCTCCCCAAGCATTTCAGTACCTTACATTTAATTAAATATGGTAATTCAAGCCCTGAGCACTGCTCAGTCACATCTTGTGGTGATAAGCAGTGAAGCATTTCATTCCCTGGGATAGATTAACAGATTGACTGGAGTTCAGAATAGGTTTTTAGTGTCCCAGCAGGCCTGTTGGATCCAAAACCAACAGAGCTACTCTGAGTGTATCCTTTGCTGCAGTGCTCTTGCACAGCCAGAAACCCAACCTTGTCACCTCTGCTCTGCTCTGCTCTGCCTGCAAAGGGGAAGCAGAACCATTCCCAGCATCTCAGGGGTGGCTTTGTCCAGCAGGATCCCTGCAAACACTCATGTGATTGACAAAAGGTTCCGATTTGCAGCAGTGCCATTCTGCAGGCAGTATTTCAGTGCATCCAGGCTCTGAGTGCAGTGATCTGCTTTCATGTTTCTGCACAGATGAATGATACTGGAAGGGGTGAGACAGAATTTCTGTCCTGATGAACCTGCTGTGATGG
Organism: Ploceus nigricollis; assembly: GCA_013399945.1. NCBI lineage: Eukaryota > Metazoa > Chordata > Aves > Passeriformes > Ploceidae > Ploceus > Ploceus nigricollis. The sequence continues at coordinate 28,805 of VXBC01005967.1, read as the reverse complement.
CACTGAGCAGCTCAAGTGTCCTTGTCCCTCTGCCTGGCCTTGCTGCAGCTCCTCCAGCTCTGCTCCAAGCAGCTCCAGGATTGCAGAGCTGGGGGGAAGCTGTGTGCCTAACCTGGAGTGGCTTCTGCTCTTTTCTACAGAACCACCTCCCCTCCAGCTGCAAGGAGATGCCTGAACAATCTGACAAAACAGGAGGGAAGAAAGGGAATGGCAAGCAAAGGTTAGTTTGAGATTAGTAGACAATTTAGTTTAGGTTTGTTTTTTTGTCTGTTTTTTCCTGGAGAAAACTTCATAGTGGAAAGAGAAGTAGATGTCTTCTTAAGTTGTTTTGGACTCCCCTTTTCTTTGTTAGGTTGTTAGGTTTTGAAATTATACAGAAAGTAGTTAGCAAACTCTTAATGCTGAGGAAGAGACTTTGTTTCAGGAGGAGCAGATGAATTTTAGCCTCTTTGTATTTTTCCCAGTCTTTCCTAGGACTCCTATTGTGCCAGTGATGATTCTTCTCCAGTAACATTTTCTTCAGTGGCTGAAAAGATGTTTTCCTTTAAAACTGATGCTCCATAAAAGTTAAATTCACTTTTGTATTCCTATATCAGTTCAACCATGTTTCTAAAATCTTGCAGTGCAAATCTCCTTTTTTTTTTTGGTGGGGATGGGGGGAAGAACTGGACACTAAACCAGAGTGTAGCCTGAGAATGAAAATGTCTAATGCTGGTTTATATGAGCCAAGCATAAGAAAACTTCCAGCTGCCAGCAGGACTCACTTGTTCTGCTGTCCTCAGACACAGAAGTTTTGGTGTTGGCTCAGGTAAAAGTTCTTCTTCAGCAATAAACCCTTCCCTTATTCCTTGAAAGAAGATCTTACTTGAACTTCTTGCCTTATAGAGTTGTGGGCACAAAAGAAAAGCAGGGCTAGAGTAAGTTTGGGAATGCTGGATCTCCAGCTGTGGCAGGTGACAGCACTGCCACACTGGCTCTAACACTTTACAGGGACACAGCCCAGTGTTCCTGGAGGAAAAATTCCTCTCTTGGAATATTAACTCTACAGAAAGAAGTTTTATTGAAGTCTAGGAAATGTTTCTTCTTTATGGAGGATTTTTGGTGTGGTTTTTTGGGGAATTTTTTTGGTGGTTTTTTGGATTGCTGTCTGTAGGTGAATATTTTAAATGTTGTGTAATTTAACAGAGGCCAAGTAGAGTTTCCCTAGTTTCCCTCCTCCTGCATGGTTAACTTGAAATATTCAGAATATTTTAAGGCTTTTAGTCTTTCTCTGACACCTTTCTTCTTCTTTTTTTTTTTTTTTTTTTTTTTTTTTTTAATGTTATTTAATATTGGAAATGAGGAGCTGGGAGAGGGGGAAGTGCCTGTGAAATGGCAACTCTCTTGTCTTTTTTTCATGGTGATGAGACTTAATGAACTACAGGAAAAGATCACAATTTTGTTGGCAGCAGGATAAGGGCAAAGCTAAAGATTGTCACAACTGATGATTATCTGTGGAGCAAAACATAAAAAACCATTAGGGGTAGAAATCTGGAACAGATGCAGGGAGATTACACCGATGTCCTGGAATGTTAAATTTCTCTTGAAGAGTAAGTAAAGTGGAGAAAAAACTTCTTTTCAGTCAAGGGACAGCACTTCTTTTTCTGACTGAAGCACCAAGTACTCTGCACTGGGATGTCTTTGGGAAGGTATTTGTAAAATGTCATGGAAGCAGTTTGTGCAGAAGGCCAGCTACATTACAAAGTCAAGTAAGGTCAGGGTTGTCAAAGGATCAAGAAATATAGAATGTATAATAATGCAGCAATGGTTCGTGAAGTGATTAATTTGTATTTTATTTTCCCCAAAGTGTCTTTACTGAAGCCTTATGAAATGCTCACTTTTTAAATACTGTTCAGTCTTGATTTTTCATGGAGTTTGACTTGGGAGTAACCAACCCCTGCTCATACAGGAGCTCATAGAGACAAGAGGTGAACTCCTGTCCCCCCTGGAGTCAAGGACAAAACTCCCATCAGCTTCCATGGGGCCAGGATTTCCTTTCCTATGTTGCCCAGTAGACCAGTGTGTGGAACAAACCCAGTGGTCTCAGGGATTTTTAAATATGCAGCTGACTCAGTGGAACAAAAAATGTTTTACTTGTCTGACATTCAGAACTTTCTCTGGCCAGCTGCATTGTGGAGATCTCTTAAGGCAAATGTGATATACATTCTGCTGGCTAAAAAGGGAGAAAAAACCAGAGCCCAAAATTGGTGAAAATCAGATAATTGCTAGTGAAAATTTGTTAGGAAAACAGAAGAAGGCTTTTTTCCAGGGTGCAGGGAAACCAAGCAGTAAAACAACCTCTCCAGACTTTTGGCTTCCATTTTTTTCCACGCAAAGAAAAAGCAGATGCTCAGGAAAGGCAACAAAACAGCTGAAGGTGGGAATTGAAAGCTGGGAGCATGACAGGAAGGTTAGATCCATTTCTCCAGAATCTACCTCCATATGCAGTGTTGCTCAGAAGAATTCCTTGTCGTGTTTTCTTCCCCAGCTGTGTTAATCCTTGATGCTGGCAGGTCTATTTGGCATCACATTCCCCAAACCCTTCCCCAGCAATCAGCCCCACTTGCTGGGTGGCTCTCAGCAAAGCCTTCTGCACTCTGGCACTTGTTTCTGCTTTGGAGGCTGAAAACTTCACCAAGGGTCTCCTTCCCTCAGCCTGCCTGAACAGCAGAGCAGAGCCCAGCAGGGTTAACCCCTGAACTTGGCTGAAAGCAGGAGCATGCCCCAAACTCAGTTTTAGTGGGGCACAGGGAGCTGTTTGCAGCAGTTTTCCTGTGTTTTAGCAAAGTTAGCTGATGGTTAGTGCTGTGCTCTGTGCTGTCCTTCCATCCCTCCAGACCACACAGAGACTGCTGTGTGCCCCAGGCTCCCCCCTGGGATCCCAGGGGAGACTGGATCCCAAATTCCCCATCCTGGAAGCATTTAAGGCCAGGCTGGATGGGGCTCTGAGCAACCTGGGCTAGTGGAAGGTGTCAGGGTGGCTGCAATGAGATGATTTTTACATCCTTTCCAAGCCAAACCATTCTGTGATTCTATAAAAATCCTCTTTTACCATAGCTGTGTTAGAGCAGCAGTTGCAGAAAAAATCATGCAACAGTCTCAGGGGTGGGGCTTCAGGACCACAGAATTCAGGTTTTGACCTCTCAGTTTTGCTAGCCCAGCCCAGTGGTTCGCTCAGGGGCCAAATCCTGCTTCCTGTTCTCCCCCAGCAGACCCATTCCCCCCTCGGCTCCTCGGGATGGGTGGGAAAGGCTCCAAGAGCCGAGCACTGCCGTCAGCGGGGCTTAATCACTTTCCCTGTGTGACACTCAGTGATCAGAGGAAGAGATTATCAGCCACTTCCATTAGCCAGAGAAATCAGGAGAGGGATTTACCAGGAAAAACAACCTACAACACACAAGATAAACTGAGACACTTCCTTCTCTGGGATGTTCAATTTGCTTAATGAGCCTTGGCAGTAAATCAAGGCTTAGCTCTGCCTGCATTGGAAACTCTTCTCTGCTGTTGTTCTCCACTTCTCTTCCATCACCTGAGCACCTTCAGTCGTGATTCAGTGGCAGCACAGCCCGAAAGGGAACAGATTTTGGTACCTGATTGGAAACACCCTGGGGAAAAAACTCATTCTTTTATTTGCAACCCAAAGTTTTTAACCATAAGGTTCTTGGAGAACTAGAGCCACTGTTAGGGAAAATTGCTACTTAAATAAACAGACATGTTTTGTGGCAAATCTTTCTCTAACATCATGAATTTTTTTTCATTAAAAGAGGGACAGTACCTGCTCTGGATGTTTTTCAATAAAAATAGCCTTGGAACCACCTGTCTTCTCAGGGGGATAGTCAGGAAACCTGCCCGTGACATGCCTGTGGGAAAAACAAAAGTGGAAGAGGAATTAGAATTCACCTGGTTGATAAAGATGTTAGATAGCAGAAAAGCTTCTTATGGCAGGGTTTTCTGTCCTGTAAGTTAATTAAGACAGTTACCAATCCATGTCTCTTATCCCATGGCCCAATAAAACCTGCAGATTCTCAGGGAAGTTCCTAGGACTGCAGATTCCTTCCTAGCTGAGACATGTAGGTTAAAGTGTTTACACCTGGAAGTGTCCAGGGCCAGGTGGGACAGGGCTGGGAGCAACCTGGGATAGTGGAAGGGGATGGAAGGGTGGAATGGGATGAGCTTTAAGGTCTCTTCCAACCCAAACCATTCTGGGAATGGTTATTATTTTTATTTTATGTTATTTTATGTTCACAGCCCAACTCTCTGCTTTCAACACCCAGCNNNNTTTTTTTTTTTTTTTTTTTTTTTTTTTTTTTTTTTTTAAGAGAAGAATTATTTTGCTTAAATCAGGATTTAATCTCTAAGTTCCAGACTGTGTTTCCATGTCAGAATTACCACTCCTAAATTTCCAGTGGACTTGATGGTGATGGAAGCTGGGAAGGGGCAATTGGTGACTTTGTGGGAAGGTTTCATGGGTAACACAGGGAGCTTCCAGACCTTTCAGAAAGGGATTAAAAGATACAGAAAATAACTTCAGCCCCAAGGCCATTTATACTGTTAAGACCCTTTAACTTCTTTCCCTTTTGTTGCTTGGTGGAATATATCTGTAAGATTTTCTGTTTGTTTGGTAACATCAGGAAGATTTTTCTGTTCCAAAGAAAATTCTGACAGTGCAGAAAAACCCTTGTGCTACTTTCAAACAGCATGGTTATATTTCCTCTAGATGAAATTAAATTTCCCTGGAGAAGAAAAGAGCTCAGAAAGGTCAATACTATTCCTAAAAATGTTTTCATTTTTTTTTTAAACAACTGGTACCTTAAGGGACTTTGCTAGGCTGGTGTTAAGCTGCAGGCTCAGTTTTAAGCTGAGATCCTTGGAACAGAGCATCTGTTCTGTTTCTGCAGCACCACGTGTAGGGCTGGGATCTCTTGCTGGTATTAGTGCAACACCAATTAGGACAGAATCAACAAACATTCATCTGTGCTTGGGAGCTCTGGCTTGTTCTACAATTTCAAGTTCTACATGCAAACAGATGCAAATCCTTGGTCACTGCATTCCCAGAAACCAGCCTGCATCAACAAAGGGCTGTCATTGTTAGGGTGTTTTTAAAAATCCATTAAGAATGGGATTTTGGCCTCAAAACCCTGCCTGATCTATTAGTTAATGCTAGCTCGTGTTCCATTTTTTACAGACAGCCAGAAAATAGCTCAGTTTTATGTTAAGTGCATAAATGCTGCTACAAGTCTGGTAACAGTAAAAAACTTCCCAAAATCTGTAATTGAGGCTGTTGCTACTTCAGTGCCAGCTGGGAGGAAGGAAAGGCAAATGCACTGTGGGTGAAGAATCAGCTGGGAGCCCACTGAACATGACACCAGGGCCAGCTTCCAATATTTATTCACGTTACATTTGGTATTTGTACTCCCTTTCTCATTTTTAAATCATTTACAGCTCTTGGAGATGGCGGGGGTTGGAATTAAATTATTTTTAAGGTTCCCTCCAACCCAAACCATTCTGTGATATTTACCTTTGGGTATGTATGATGAGTATATCTGAGTGCTGTAGAAATTCTACCATATTCTGAAATTGGGAAGGGTTTTCTGGTTTATAATCTGTATTTTCTGTGTGATTCTCCTCCTCTGAGCTGGTGCAGTTGTTTGGGGTGATGTGGCTCCTCTCACCTTTTTTGGTAGCAACTTCAGCAGGTGCTTATGTCAAAAAATGAGGTGAGGAGAAGACAATGCCCATCTTTCCATGGAAAGAGGGTCAGGCATTTACTAAGCAGTCAGGGATAGCTGGGATTTTTGGTTGAGGGCACTGCAGGATGTGATTTTCCATGGTCATCAGTGACCTGAGAGCAGAGAGTACCAAACATTTTGATGTTCTAATTCTTCCAGGGCATCTGCTTTTTTCTTGAGCATATCCATTGCTGCCTGATGGTCTGGAAGCAGCACTCTTAAATCTTATTTCCCTACCCACCCTCTTGTGGGTTTTCCTCTTTCTCTTCTTGGTTGAAATGACCACAACTTCAATCTTGTAATGCCTGGGAATTCCCATGCGTGACCCCGATAGGCAAATTCCTCACTTTATGAAACCCTCTGAGTTCAGAGGTTAAACCAGGGATTCATTTGGCCTGTAAATCTTCCCAGAAAAGTGCAGCCATTCATCTTCCTGGTCAAAAGTCCACTTTAAACATAATGAATCTCAATTTTCATTCCCCCTTCACTTTCTGGCAGCGTTCTACTCAGAGCCATCGCAAAGGGTTGTCTCATGCATTTGTCTTAGGATGTTAATTTGGATTCAACTGGACCTAAATTCTTTGGTTTGCAGTTGGAAACACCAGGATAAAATGAGCAGCCAGAGCAGCTGTGGCTGCCCCCCATCCCTGGGAGCATCCCAGGTCAGGTTGGATGGGGCTTGGAGCAACCTGGGACAGTGGAAGATGCGGGTGGGACTAAATGATGTTCAAAGTCCCTTCTTACCCAAACCACTCTGTAATTTTAAATTCCTAGATCTCTGTGCCATCAGATAAGGTACACTTCATCCAGGGCTGAAGAGGGTCCCACCAGGCGTGTCCCATGAACAGCTCTTGAATTAGGAAGAGGTCCCAAACATTGTGGAGTGATTCTGAGCTTGATTCACAATATTATTTGTTCAAATAATTTTTAACCGCCTTCCCCTTTTGAAGCTTCCTAGAAACACTGAAGTATTGGTGATTAGAGGTAATAACAGGGTAAGAAAATGATCCCAGATGATGCAAGAGGTTGCTCCCAACTGGAGCCCCAGCAGGCTGCTTTGTTTTGTGGGAAGTGTGGAGGGGAGCTTTGTGGTGGGAATCCTCCCTGGTTCCACTGCTGATGGGGAGAGGAGAATGTAAAAAGCTTAAGCTCTTGATAACAGGAACATTAGAGTGTGTAATATATTTGAAAGACATGGTACATGTCAGAGACACCTAGATCCAAGTCAGAACTCTGTGAATCTGTTACTTATTACTGTCTCAGCATTTGCAAGGGGGAAAAATATCCAATTGTACTTTTCCAGCGTCTCATAAAAATGTGTAAATGCCAGAACTGGAAGAAGCAACTCTTATTTTCAGTGTGATTGCTTCAGTGGGAGTGCTGACAATGTGCTAAGCACTGCAAGCAAAAGCAGAAGCAAATTGTCCTGGATTTCTTAGGGAGGATGCAGTTCCAGTAAAACCAATTGCCTAAAGGAACAAATGAAGTTTACAAAATCCTGTGGTGGGACTGGACTCGGTGGCTGAACAGAGTAAATAAGGGGAGATGGAAGGACAGGGCTAGGAAGAAACGTCCTCCTTGTGAGACAAACCCCAGCAGCAGCCTGGGGAGGCCCTCAGGAGCCCAAAGCCTGCAGGCAGGAGCTGAGGATGGCTCCTGTGGGTGACCTGCTCCTCGTTTTCTGTTCCCAGGCACTGACCAGCAGCCTCTGCTTGGGAGCCGTGCTTGCACTGCTGCAAATAAAAATGAGGAGTGCTGGAGCTCACAGCAGGCAAAAAGATCCTTCTTTGGGTCAGAGCCACTGCTTTAACACAACTGCTCAAGGTTTCTGTGCTGAGGAGGATGCTGTTGAAGAAGGGACCTTTAGAAATTGTGGTATGTAGGAAATCCATTAGTTTTCTGGAAGGCAGTGAAATCCTGTCAGCGGAAGCAGAGCAAGGGTTGGAAAGCAGCTTTACAGAAAAGCCATCTAATTGGGATGAATGGGGGCCCTAAATCTGAATCAAAGCAGCTCAAGTGGAAGAGTAAAGGGATGAACAAGGATGGAGGGGTGAAAAGATACGATCTTGCACTCCTAGCTGAAAAAGAAAAGGATGTGATGGGGTTTTTGTGCTGTTTCTCAAATTACATTATGTTCTCTGGTTCACTGTTACTGCTCCAAACCTATTCCTCTTACAATAACTCAGACCTGTCAAGTGTAATTGAAAAAGAATGATCTTTTATGGTCTGCAGTGCAAATCCTTTTGTCTCTGATCTGTAGCAAAGAGTTCTGGCTCTTCTGGGCTCAATATTTGTACAGCACAAACCCCACATAAATGTCCAAGTTTTAACTAGGTTCAAATGGTTCTGTCATGTCTCCAAATCACCACCAGACTGGGACAAGTCGGGGTGATTGGCAGGCTCTGCTCAGCCCTGAATGCTGTGCCACCTCCATTCTCACCTGTAAAATAAATTCTTTGCCTGGGAGACGACCCTGCATTGTGCTTGCCTCATCTGCTGCTTCCTCCCTTCCTCGTTTAGGAGCTTCAAATTTTTTTTTAAGTGTTTTCTCTCTATTCCACATTGCTCAGGGATGGTTATAGTTAGGGCTAAATATGGCTTTTGATTTATGAGAACACACCATTGATTTAAACATTTTGTCTGGTAATAGACTCAACAAGTTCCTACCTACTCTGTTCTCTGGCGTGGCTTTACATGTGTTATTCTTTCTTTTTGGCTATGGCTTCTCCAGCTAATTGCATAAAAGGCCTTGTCAGGAAAAATAAATTGTTCTTTGGAGGAACAAAAGTGTTTAACTCTGCTCAGGGGAAGAAAGGATGTGGGCTGTGTGCAGAAGAGGAGGCATGAATGATGGTGAAGGCTCTGAGTGGAGGGACAGAGGGGTCTTCTGTGCAGAAAAGGGACACAAACTAAGAGGGGGGAGCTCTTTAAAGAAATAAAACCCTCCTCAGTCGTGTAGTTCTCGCCTGTTTCTGTAATCCCACCTGATATGGACTCTCTCAGACTGCTTAAATAGCAGTGCTGGTTTATTTTAGGTGTCTTTGCTGTGGTGCTTTTTTTTTTCCTTTTGTGTGTGTGCTCTCTTTAGCTCTTTGAAAATCACTTCCAGAAAAAATAACCTGGGCAAATACAGAATTACTTATAAAGAGAGATTGATTTCCACGGGCTTCTTATCATCTTTAATGAGTTTGGACACAGACACATTACAACTGATGTTTTATCTCAGGTCCTGATCCTCCCAGTGTTTGCTTGTACGTGTGGTTGTTATGCATGGAAGCATTTCAGTGCAGGGTAATTGGAGGATCAGAAACTTTATTGTTCTGCATAAATATTCAGCTTTGAAAATTGAAGATCAAGTGTTGTGAGGCCAACAATGTGCAAGGAAAAGCATTCCCATGGAGGAATGAGGACGCAAGGTTTGTGGGGAAAGGTGATATCCTTTATTATAGTAACTATCATAATTAGAATGGTCTTTTGGGTCCCCAGTGCCTGCCTTAGATCTGAAAGGGGAGAAGGGAACTTCAAAGCCAAGTAATAGTTGGGAACAGTTGTTGGAGGGGACAGACCTAAATGAGGAATGTGGTAATTCTCCCTGATAGTTTTATTACATGTGGTGTTACTGGCCAGGAAAGGTAGACCTTTGGCTGACCCAGTGAAGTTGTGCATAAGCTGCTTGAGTTCTTACAGCAAGAGTCTGTTCTGCTTTGTCATGAAGTTATTACCTTTCCAAGGATCCTTCTGGTCTTTTTGAGATAGCAACAAGTAATTAGTGTAATGGAAAAATGGGAATCTCTGTTCCCCTTCAGGTGAGCTTTCTCTGCCAGGACTCCTGGTTATCCTGATTCCTGCTGTAAAATCCACGAGGGAAAAGGATTTTTCATTTTTTTTTCTTTTCAAAATTCTGACAAATCATTCCTTGTTTAAAATGGCAATAGGTTCTTCTCCTTGAGATAACTGGAGACATGGATGATAGCACTGCAAATGGCTCCTAGGTTTTTGAATGGGAATGAAAGGCAGCTTGGGCATGAATTATGCCAAGGAAAACCAAAGCCACTTATTCTTCCAATATTAGCTTAAGTTCAAAGAAAACCTGCTACAATCAGAAGAAAAACTTTGTAATATTGACACTGATGAAACTTTCTGGTGCTCTGATTTTGCATGTCCCTCCACACCATCAAAAAATGTTGTTCAAAGTTTTCTGAGAGCTCACATTTGAATGAACTGAGGACTGGGAGAAGTCACATCCTGGCTGATATAACTGAACTGCTTGGCAAGAGCTGATTCTTACCATGCTGTGCTGAAGGCTCAGACAAACCTAGAGGACACTGGATGTACCCACCAAGCATGGAAATGGGAAGATTAAAGATCCCTGGAATGTTATTTAGGGTTTCTGGCTTGACTCCTGCAGTGCAGAACAGCCTTGGGCAGAGCTGCTGGTAAACCTGATGCAAGGTGTGGAATGACACTGAAAGCATCTCCTGATGGATCTGAGGACACCTGGATGTCCCATCCCTGCCCCTGGAGGGAAAACTGACATGCAGCACTGCCCCCATGCTTGGTTTTCTAGCTCTGAAGCTCCTTGAGTGTGTTTCCTTCTCTTCTAGAGTTGCTGATCACCCTGTGTTTACCAGAGCTGCATTCCTTGAGGGATTTCCCCACGGATGAAGGGCTGCTCCCCCTCCTTCCCAGTCTGGCTGTCCCAAGCTGGTTTCCAGTGTTAGCTTCCTGGTGCCTGTCTCCAGCCTTTGGAGGAGAGCAGGGTGAGCAGCCCTTGCTGAGCAGGAGAGCTGCCCTCAGGGGCTGCTCCAAGGCTGGGGGCCTTGCTGAAGGAATAGCTCCCATTAAACTCTCATCTGGTTTGATTTTCTCATGTCTTTCCACTCTCTTCAGAGCAAGGTCAGAAATACAGAAGCTGGCTCAAAGAAAGGCCAGGTCAAATTCCCCCTGCATTTACTGAATTCCTTACCTTTGGCCAGCTTATCCTGCCAGGGTAGAACACCCAATCCTGCCTCAAATTTGGCAGAATTTCCAGTGCTCAGCATTCAACTTAAGAGACTGAAACAATTATGGGCAGTTTTAAGCAAGATTACTTTAACCCAGACTAGGAGCTTTGTGAGAATAGTTTTCCTGCAGAGTCAGCCAGAGGGAATCAAGAGTACTTTATTAACACAATATGAATCCTATAAAGAGGAAAATAAAGCATGCCATTTTTTTCCTAGCAAGGCCAGCCAAAAGAAATAACTTGCCCTCCAACATCACAAGTTTCTTTGGGATTCGAAGTGAAATGGAGTATAAGAGAGCATTTTGTTTTATGGGATTTGTTTATGAGAAATTTGAGCAATTGTTTTTGCTTCTCAGAAGTCAAGGTGGACCAAAATGCACCTCCAGGAGGGGAAGAAGGCTCTAACCCGGCTGCTTCACACTGCTTTGCCATGGTCCATCACTTAAAACTGGAGATAATGCTTGGGGTGTGTCAGCCTCCCTGCGTGTGCTGTGCACAGGGACACCCCTTATATCTGCCTGGAAAACTGGGAATGGGAGCCTGGGAGGAGCAGAGAAGCTCTGTGCTTTGATCCACCCTTTTGTTCAATACTAGATACCTCATATTCCAACAAGTAGATATGGTGATAAGACAACCCTGCTTGCGGGTAAATGATGTGGTTTTCATTGATGTAATATTTCCAGTGTGATGAAGATGGATGGATCTGAGCTGGAATCAAAGGTGGCATCAGACACATTTCAGTAGCTCTGTATCTGTGGTATCAGTGCAGAAATCCAGCCCAGGCTGGCAGAACTTATTTTTTGCCTCTCTGGATTAAAGTGCTGTCCAGCCACTGTGTCATGGCTGTCCCAGCTGCCTGACCAAGATTTAACCTGAGGAGTTTCTAAAGGACAGAGTGTGACCAGGTTCATCAGGCATTGCATTACTGCTTGGGAGAGTGGCTTGAGAATTCATTTAAAACTGGAATCACTATTTGCCCCTAAGACTGAACTGCCCTGAGAAGCACTTGTGATGCAGCAGGAAAACATCAGTGGGAAAGGAGAAGCTGAAAACGGTGCATTCCAAAGTTTTTAGGAATGTAACCAGACACTGCTTTCTCTTTCACTGCTCAGAACCCAGAATGGGTCAGGTTGGAAGGGACCACAGTGAGGGTCTGGTCCAACCTCCCTGCTCCAGCAGGGCCATCCCAGAGTACAGGATTATGTCCGGATGGCTCTGGAATATCCCCAGTGAGGGGCACTCCACAGCCTCCCTGGACACTCTGGTCACTGCTCGGGCACTGCACAGGGAAGAATTTCTGCCTCTTGTTCAGGTGGAACTCCTGGGCATCAGCATCTGCCTGTTCCTGGTGTCCCACTGCTGGGCCTCATGGAGCAGAGCCTGGACCATGCTCTGGCACCCACCCTTTGGATATTTGTACACGTTACAGAGGTCCCCTCTCAGCTGTGGCTCCTCTTGAGCTCAGCCTTTCCTCCTCAGAGGTGCTCCAATCCCTTCATCACCTCTGCTGGACCCCCCTCCAGGAGCTTCTTGTCCTGAGGAGCCCAGAACTGGACACAGCACTCCAGAGGTGCCTCCCAGGGCTGAGCAGAGGGGCAGTATCCCCCCGTGACCTGCTGGGAATGCTCTTCCTGATGCACCCCAGGATCCCATTGACCTTCTTGTCTCTTAGGGAGCACTCATGGCACAGGGATAGCTCCTTGTCCACTTCAAGAGATCTGGTTCTCTGTGGTTTATGAGAAAGCATAAATGAACTATTTAATGATAATTCTGAGGCGGTTTCATGCAGATGAAAGCAGTCTCAGTGCTTGATTTTTCCATGTTCATCCCAAGTGGCTTGTGAAGCCTTATTGGAATAAATCCCCATCAGGTGTACTCAGAGTGTAAAACCAGGGGAAAAGGGAGAATGCTGCAGAATCCATCTATAAAATTAGAGATGTTTACACTCCTGGTCAATGCTAATAACCAAAGGGCTCACTAGAAAGAAAAATAATTTAGAACCTCTACTTTGGCATTTAAAAAGTGTGGGAAAAGACAAGCAGAAACGTTCCAGATGAGCTCAGCTCTAAACCAGGCATGGTATTAAGATCAGCCATTTATCAGGAGTTTTAGCTCAAAACCCCAGTCATCTCTGCAGTCCAAGAAACACACTGTAATGCCTGGAGGTGCCAAGTTCCTTAACTCTCACCTTTTTAGTTTTGGGAGAGAAAAATTGGAGTGTTCTAGTCCTGTACCTGTTTGGTGTGGCTCAGGTGCATGATCTGTAGTGTCCCAAAATTGGCTGGAATTGTGCAGACTGATGGAGTTGAACACCTTTTGATTCTCCAAATGACTGATTCCTTCTGCACATTACTCAGCAGGATACACTCAGATTTAATCAAAAATAAGCACAAAGTGCAGCTTTTTTATTATTGTTAATTTAAATGATGGCTTAATAATGTGCTTTTAAATAATTTCTTTGGTAGACGGGGTCGGTGCTGCTGAGAGTTGCTGGCAACGTGGCAAAGAGGCTGGAGAAGCAGGGATATAGGGGATTTTATCTGGGAATTTGGAGCTGGAGCCTGCTCTTGGAAGAAGCAGAGAGCTCAAACACAGGTAATTTCCCCAAAGTGGTGGAACAGGCAAGGTGGGTGGGAAGTGCAGTTGAGAGGTGAGCCCTGCAGGGCAGCTTTGCTCAATCTTTTGTGTTGTTTTCCAGGCCTGGAGACGTGACTGTGCTGCTTCCCAGGCCTCTCCAGAGGATCAGTTGTCTGGGATGGCTTCATTGCAGGATAGTAGAGCTCCCTGGGGCAAAGGATGGGGAGATTTGGAGAGAAGGGAATGCAGGCACACAGGTGGGAGAGGCTGCAATCAGCCGCTCCCATCTTCCTTCCCAGGCTTCCCAAACTGCCAACCTTGCAACAGACAGGGACAAAGCCACGTGTCAGGTGGGCTTTCCCAGGAGGGGATGGAGGTGGAAGGATGTTTGAGGCATGGAGTTACCCCCTGAGGGCTGAGCCCGTGATGGGAAGCACATGTTAGCACATGGCACAGCTCTGGTTCTGGAATTGGCTCCCTTGGAACGATTGTGTTTTGACTTGGAATGCTTTGAGGAGTCCTGCAGCTCCACAGGCTGCAGCCTTTAACTCACAGCCATGCTTCAAACCAGCATCTCCAGAACTGGTTGCTGGATTAGAGATGCTTTCCAAAAAAAAAAAAAAATCTGGGAAGAGCTGTTTTCCCTGTGTGATGGGAACACAAAGCAGGAGAGTAAATTTCCTTTCCAAGCCACCAAAGGATTACTGAGGCAGTAAGGGGCTCTGGGAAGAGACGGGGGAGTATTTGAACAGATTTCAGGGCCAGGCAGTTTCCTGCTATTCCATAAATGTCTCAGGAAATACTGAACCAGCTCTTTTATGCTTCCTACACCCTTTGTTCAAGTCATGGAATCAAGGGATAGTTTGGGTTGGAGGGACCTTAAAGTTTATCTCATTCCATACCCTGGGCAGGGACACCTTCCACTAGCCCAGGCTGTTCCAAGCCCTGTCCAGCCTGGCCTTGAACTCTTCCAGGGATGGGGAAATTCAAACACATTTGTATTTGGCACAAGATCTTACTGATTTAGTTATTATTGCTGTTGATATAGATATTTTGTACAAGTAGAGCCTAAGAAGACCCACCTGAACTCCCTTATATGCTAGTAAATGTTTTTTATTCAGCCTAGGATGATCCTAAGCCTGCCTGACACAGCACACAAACCATAATAGCTGGGTGTTTTTAGAGTAAATGACTATAAATAATTAGAATTTCTGTTGTCTCTGCACAGGGCTGAAATGCAGCATGACTTAAAAGCCCTGGACTCTGACCTGGATAATAAAAACAACCTGCTTGATGGAGTCTGACTAATCTCCTCCATGCTGAAATTCCCAGTAAAACTGAAACATATTGGCTCTGGAAGGAATGGATGTGACTCAGGTTTCAGGCAAGTTCTTGCTCTGCTCACAGAAATACTGTCATCAAACCTTTTCAGCCTTGAATCTGAGAACAGGATTTGGATAGAGTGGCTTTAATGTCAATTTTGCCCTGGGAAGAGCTTCCCTAGGTGCTCACCAACCCACACTGTCCAGCCAACAAAGGAGCAGCCAGGTAGTCTTGAGGGAAAGAATCAAATGATAATAAAAAAGCTTTGTCTCAGGTGCCCTTGCCATATTTCCCAGCCCTGGGATTGCAGCCAGTGTTCTGCTGTCACCTAGAGCCTGTTCCAGCCATTCCACCGTGGAGATCTTGAGGTTTAGGGGATAACCTGCTCCTGCTGCCTGTGTCCTCCTTCCCCCTCAGCTCCTCCTCGTTGGATTTGCAGTGTAAGCCTGGAATTTTCTCTGCTGGATGGTGCAAGCCTCCTGGGTGTGGAATTCATTTGGAATTCAGCACTTCAGGAACTTGTCAGCAGCCTGTTAAATAATCCTGTTGGCACACTGGAGCCACAGTGCCCTGAATCAGCCTCATGTTCCACCAGACATTCCCCTGCTGTGGTCCCCAGGGTGCAAACTTGGAGAAACCCCCTGCCAGTGAAAACAGGGAAACAACTGCATTTCAGAATTAAACATATCCTTCTTCTCTTGGGGGAAAGAATAACAGACTGTCATCCACAGCCACATTCCCAGCCATAACTTGATTCCTTCATCTTCTCCAAGTCAAATCTGGCCTCTTGGCAATCAAGTCTTTTTTAATATATTCACCTGCCACAGACATTTGGGAACTGCTCTTTTGTCTTTGCCTTGGAAACACTTCCTATTTTCTGTTAGTCTTTGGTCCTCACTGTGCCTATTTATCAAAATGGTAGCTCATAGGGTTTTTTTCCCACCAGTTTTATGCCTCTTTCATCCCTTCTCTTCTGATTCTGCCTCTCCAGCTCCTCATGGCTGCTTCTGCTATCCCTTTGCTCTGCTTGTGTCAGTCCATGCCACAGTTCTTTTTTACCCCACTTGCCTCCTTTCTTCTTTGCATACTACAGAGCCAAGGCTGAAAATGCCTTTTCCAGCTCCTCTGCTTGCTTCTCCAAAGAGATCCACCTGTGGAGCAAGGGCTGTAGCTTGGGAGCCACTGCTCTGTGCTTCATGCTCATTTTTATTCTTCCTAGTTCTGAGCTTTTCCCTTAGTCTTTCTCTTCCCAGAATATCCATTAAACACCTCTCCTCTGCCAGCCACTGGCTCTTTAGTGCTTCTACCAGGCACCAGTGGGACTCCTGGCTCTTTTTTCTTTGCCTGTTTCTTGTTTCTGTATCCCAGCAGATCTTTGCTTGTTGGAAATGGGGAAGTGGGGAAAATTGCTTCTTCCTCGTGCTCTGTATTAACTTGCTGGAGAAGACACCTCTCCCTGTCACAGTAGAGTGAAATAATAGCTGGGCTGGGTTTCTTCCCCTTCCCCTTGGGATTCATTCCCTTCTTTCTTTCTTTCTTTCTCATTGATTAGGACCAGGCTCTGCTGGTTAAACCAAGAGCAGATCAGATGGCAGAGCAGGCTCCCCTGGGCCAAGCCTAGTAGGTATCTAGCTGGATTCCTGAAAGAGAAACCAGCTCCAAGGTGAACATCAGGCCCCAGTTATCAGTTTTAAACACCCCACTGCTCTGTTCCTGCCTTCAGAAATCCAGCCTGCTGTGTTAGGACTCTGCTTGAGAAAGGAATAGATGAGGACAGCAACTTAACACACCCACTGAATGGGCACAGCCTGCAGGATTTTCCAGGAAAAAAAAAGCCCAATCCTGCCTTTCAGACAAGTAGAGCTGTATTATAACAATCTGCTGGCAAGTGTGAGTCCCTGGGTGCCACTGATGTTTGTGTCTGTGTGAGTATCTATGACAACAAATAAACCTAATGTTTGGGAAGTGTCCTTGGGAATCTCAGTGGGGGGGGGTTGCTGCATTAGGTTGGGAACATTTTGCATTTTCAGACTTTTAATTCCTAAGTATTATGGAGATGAGTATGAAGTGCTTTAGGAAAATGAACTAATTAGTCACCAGATTTTATTTTTCTTGTGTGCAAATGGGCCAGCTCAGACTAATGCTATTTACTTTAGCTGATTCCAGACTTTTAGATGTATGAAGGAGGGAATATTTTTAGGAGCTTTAATTCCAAGCAGGAGGCTTAGCCTCAGGGTCAGTGGACTGTGGGTATCTGAGGGTCACTTGCAGCCATTTGAAGAAGGTAGACAAGGGAATCTAGCCTCAATTTGTTGTAATGGTCAGTTTTGCTTCTAGAGTGCTACAAATCAAAAATTGGGAAGCCTGGAGTTATCCTACAGAGCAGTGGTCAGGATGGGCAGGTCTGTGAGAATGGATCAATTAAGGCACAATAATTATGCTAAATAAATGAAAATGTCTAATTGGACCCATCTTTTTGCTCACAGGATTCAGAACAAGGAGTTTTACCTTTCTCTTTGGGCCTCGTGCCTTTTGGAACAGAAACGTCTCTGCTATCCCTGTAAAAATTTACACAGGCTGAGGACAATCTTGCCTTTGGTCTACAGCTGAAAACTACAGAGACAGAAACTAGGGCAGGAATGGGGTGGGGAAAAGGTAGAGCCTTTTTGGGCAAAGTGATTTGGGAGCAAGCAGGTTGAGGAGAGCCTGGTCTGTAGAAGAACCGTGCTCGTTGTGCCTTTGCTGATGTGAGGCTGTTGAGATCTGAATGAGCTTTTCATGTTGCTTCTGCATAATTGGTGTGCAAATGTGGCAAGAGGTGTGCAGTGCAAATCCTGCCTGATGGAGAGGTGAACATCAGCTCACAAATGCTGGAAGTTCTGAGCATTCCTGCAAAGGTGCTGAGGAAAAACCCCATCACAGGCAGAAAGGCCAAAGTGCCACGGCACTGAAATGTTTTTTCCCCCTGGTTTTGCATTGGTGAACTGCTTGGAGAACAAGACTGTGATTCTGCCTGGCTGTAACAGCCTTGGAAAAAACCAACAATGTCTTATTCTATGAATCCCCGTGGCAGTCAATGGGAGTCTGCTTAGAATGAGGATGATGAAATAACATCAGGTCCTGATCCTCTTCCCAGTGAATGCAAAACGTCTCAGGGAAAGGAGAGATCAGTCAGGGAAGGTCCCTAAGGGCTTTGTGATCTGAGACAGCTGAGTGTCTATCTGGAAAGGAATCACAGTGTTTGGAAAGCTGGTGAAGATGTGCTTATGCACAGCATTGGTGCACTTGGTGATTAAATAAGAGTTCAGGAGCAGGATTGTTATGTTGAAAACCCCCTGGGGTGCTCGATTTGCACCTGTGCTACTTTAAGAATCTTCTTTTCGTTCCTTAGAAATTTGGATAGCTGAATGAGCAAAATCCAGGATTGCAAAGAACCCTTTGCATGTGTTTTCAATCACTGCACAGAGGTGGCAAGCATAAATCCAAGTGTCAAACTGGAAATACAGTGTTATCTCAGAGTTTGTGGTGGTTTAGAAAGCAGAATTGGTGACCTTATCAATGCCTCTCTGGAGGTGTGACACCAGGGTTCAAGTGGCCTTGCTGTTTCAGATACCTGCAGCCAAGATTTATCTGTGTGTGGGAAATAGATGAATCCAGGGGCTTCCTGCTGGTGCCCCCCAAAGCCATGGAGCTGCCTCCATTAATGTCAGCACGCTCGTAAATTCTGAGCTTGCACTGAAGGAGGCAACTTCTGCCACTGCACAGAAGCTTCCAGAGGTGTCCCCTGCCTCCTGTAAATCCATGGACACCCAGTAAAGTAGATTAACTGCAGGTGGACTTCATAACAGCTGTCCCTCCTTTGGAATTAGAGGGGTTCACACTTCTAAAAAGATGACAGCATGGTGTTCCTATGAGCAAGAAAGGCCTGAAGGGTTTTTTTTTTTGTTGTTATTTTGTTTTAAATGGCTTTCAGGTTAGGTAGTTGATTCCAATCTATGGGAAAACAGGTTGCAGAGCTGTTGGCTCCACTCTCCCCCGCCATAAACAAACAATTCTCTTGTTTCTGATAACTTATTTCCCCTCTATTAAAGGAACCCAGTGGGTTATTTGCTTTGGTTCACTCCTCCCATGAACCAGTGGTGCATTTGCATTCCATTCCCTTGCTCCCTCCAGCCCTAAAGATGCCTGCCAAAATTAGTCAACAGATAACTACACAGTGGAAGCTTTTAAGAACGTGTTAGGAAAGGCTTGAACATTACCCATTAATGTTTACAGCTCCTAATTATGTTAATTAATCAGTCCTGGAGGCTGTCTCAGCCGGGAGCCCAGAGGCAGGATTTCAGTTCCCACAGATGTTCTCTAAGTCACTGCCATGGCTGCTTGCAGCAAGGAGCTCAGCATGCTCTGCCTGCCAGGATATTTGTGCTGGGTCCTGGACAGCCTTGGCTGGGCTGTTCCTGCTGGATTTTGAAACTCTCAGCATCTGGGAGCAGGCTGAGCCGTGTTCAGGGAGAGGGATGCTGAATGGAAGCTGTCTCTGCAGAAATGCCTTTTGGCAGGGGAGAGAGGCACTCAGAGAGCACCAGCACTAATTGTTGGGATACAGGGATTACTGCCTTGGCAAAACCTGGGATTGCTGGCTCTGTCAGAAAACAGAGGTGAAACTGGTGATAGAAACCCCCCCCAGACATTTCCTCTTCTAATAATGTTTCTTTACTTTTGCAGGAACACCAAGTGTTTGGGCAGAGCCACACCCCAGGTTGTGCCATCCTCTTTCAGAGTTTCATTTCCATAATTCAGAGCTTGTCTTCACTCTCTTGAGGAAAACCAGAAGATTTGGGTGAGACACAACCCTGCAGAGGAATTCAGAAGGAGAATCTCCTTGTTTTGTGCTATTCCCAGAAGAATTTGGTTTGTGCAAATTGCACAAAGTACAAGAGGGCAGGTAAA
The DNA here is from genome assembly GCA_013399945.1 of Ploceus nigricollis. Taxonomy (NCBI): domain Eukaryota; kingdom Metazoa; phylum Chordata; class Aves; order Passeriformes; family Ploceidae; genus Ploceus; species Ploceus nigricollis. Next base: position 9,185 of record VXBC01005967.1, on the reverse strand, counting down.
GATGTATTTAACTCCAGGTGAGGACAGGAGAAAATATGGTGCAGAAACAGATCTCTTTCTAATTTAGTTCAGCTCATCCTCATCTGGTGGAATTAGCAGACAACCACTTATTTATCCCCATATCCTGATTTTTACTATGAGCTTACAGCTGCTCCTAGCTGGTAACTTCTGCTCCTGAGTGGAATGTCACATGCAAGTGGTTTGTGAGCATGTGGCAATCCTTTAATGATGACAGGGAAAACAAGTAATGAGAATTTTCATTAGGTGAAAAGAGAATGGTTCTTCACCCATCTACAAATGGCTCTTGTGGACAGCAACTCCTCTCTGTGCTGAATATCAAGTGCCAAATACCAAAGAAGCATTTTTTGGGTAGTTTCTACAGCAGGAATGCCCCTGCACTGTGGGAAATGGATTTGTAGAGAATTTTTAAAGTCTGATAGAAGGTTTACATAGTATGTATTTGTCTGTAAATACAAATTACAGCAGGAATTCCTGCAGCAGTTCCTACATTCCTGTTTACAGCAGGAATGNAAATTACAGCAGGAATTCCTGCAGGAGTTCCTACAGCAGGAATGCCCCTGCAGGAGTGGCAGAGAAGAAAGGAATGGTTTTTCCAGACTAACGGGGCATTGCATGGAGAGAGGCCTGTGATCAAGGGGCTGGTGACGTCTCTGGTTGTGTTCCAAGGATCTTCAGGCTGTCTCTTGCTCTTGGGCAGCTGTCTGCTGGAGTGGCTCGTGGCACCAAACCTGGTTTCTAAGCAATTTTCCCATCAGCTGTTCCAAGAGTGGCTGCCATGTTGTGTGGAGGCTGCAATCCATGCTCCTGGGCTGCTTGGAAAGCACTGCTGGCAGGTTGAGGTGAGCCAGATGGGACTGGGAAGCAACGCGAGCCCGGATGGGCTGGGAGCCGCGGTTCCTCGGAAGCAGAGCGGAGGGGGTGCTGCTCCTGGCACTGCTGGGGTGCCATCCCTCTCTGTCCTGTTGGTCAGGCTTCCCTGCTGGTGGATTGCCTGGCAGCTTCACCACTGACTTCATCAAAAGCAGAGTGGATGGAGTGGGATCTAGGTCAGCCTTCACCAGGCACCAACACAAATGAACATTTTCCCTATTCTGTGGGGTTTCAGTGCAAAAACCTCTCTCTCCATTCATCTCCCTCCTGCCTCCCCCTTCCCCACCCCCTGCTGCTCAGGGAGCCTCGGGAACAGGAGTATTGGCAGTAAACTCAGCTCCACAAAACAGGCTGGGGAAAAAAGGGAAACAAAACACCATCACTTCCTATTTCTTTCTCTTCCCTCTGCATCAAAGCCCGGGCTGGCTGTCAGGAATGTTCAAAATGAATAAATAAAGCACAGGAACCTCCCCTGCTTCAGGAGGAGTCTCATTCACTCACCATGAAGCTTGGCCAATTCCTTTTCTGCCAGTACTCGAGTCAGCAGGCAGAGCAAGAAGATCATTCAAAGCTAATCAGTAAAGTGTAAACCTATTATGAAAGCACATTTACCCCTTGCCGCCTCCTCCCTCCTGAAAACCAATCCCCAAATCTGTGGCAATAACACACAGCCTCCATAAAAGTTGCTATTACTTAGATCCCCTGTTATTAGGTCAGCGATGGCACTGATGAAATGCTCCCCAGAGCTCTGAGCAGTGGTGGATAAATCCTGCCAGAAATTCATGGAGTAATTTGTTACAGCTCGAGGGCATGAGGCACAGCACAGCACAGCCCGTGCATGAGGCTCTCCCCTGTGATTCTGGAGGCCATCTCTGGTAATAAAAACCTCATCTTGATTTCTCATCCTTTGTATTGATTTCTGTCAGGAAAGACTTGTCTTAGACAAAGATGCTGCTGTATTTCTCTGGAAAATAAAGGGATTCTTCTCCCCTTTCCTGCCCATCCCTTTCTGAAACTCATTTTAGGGATTACTCTAACTTAAAGACTCATTATTTGGGAACTGGTTTATTCACTGGGTAAGGAGTTGAGAAGATGATGACTAGCTTTGCATATTCAGCACAAAACCCTAAATGTGAAATTACAGAAAAATGGGTTTGGTTTGGAACAGGAAAGGAAATTGAAGCTAAAACCTCATCTCTGCTGTATCTTAATATGAAACTCTGTTATTAATTGAATGGATGGAATGTGTGGGACTCAAGTGACTACAATCCAGACTCAGATCTATATAATCCTAGCAACTGCTAATTTTGGATCATTTCTACTCCTGCTATTGGAAAAAAAAGAAAAGAAGGGCAGGTCTGTAGGTAAACTGCATGATGCTTCTTCACAAAGCTTTCATAAACAATTATCTTTCTTTTCTAGTATGGCTGGACAAGGCCACATGGAAATCTGGGAGGCTTTATGTGAATAATTTGCAAGCCAAAAAAAAGAGCAGCTCCACAGAAGTCAGTCCAGGTAAATTAAAGGATGGATGGTAAGGCTGAAAAACGCAATGTTATATCAGAATTATTTTATCTTCTCTGCAGTAGGATTGATATAAGCAACTGGAACAATTTCATTTAGTCTATTCCTTTGGGTTTTGCTTTCCTTGGCTTTTTTATAACCTCTCTTCCTAAGAAGCTGCTTTGGGTCTTGAAATGACTGAAGCTGTTCCCTTGTGCAATGAAAGCGATAAATATTTACAGCAGTTCTTACAAGTTGAGAAATTTAATATGTGCTCATTCCTTTTGTAATCTAAGAGTAACTGTGCTGAAAGACAATACCTGCTAATTGTATTTTCTATCACAGTCTTCTCAGAGTGAAGGATAAAATATGGAAGTTTGGGTTTGTTTTCTACTCCATACAGCAAAATTTATTCAAAAGTGTCTTTGTTCCCCTTTATCTGTTTATTTAATAGACTATAAAAAATGGTAAATTCTGTCAAAAAGCCTAGTTGAAGAAAAATTTATAAGCTACATTTAGCTGTTGATCTCTCAGATTGGCTTAGGGGAGAGCCAAAATATATCCTGGCAGGTAATAACTAATGCAAACCTTGACACTTCAGGCCTGGCCCTCTGTTGAGCAGGACACAGCTCACAGTTCTCTGCCAGGAAAGCCTGGCTCTGCAGGATACACACACACTCCCCTTGTGGAGAAATATGCTGAATTTTTTTGTTGTTTTTAAACCTATTTTGGATGCCAGCAAATGTGTCTGAGGGGAAAGTGATTGTGGTCACTTAGACAGAGGCCTGCTGTGAAGAGCAGGACTCAGGCAGCTCATTCTGATTCCTCTCAGCTCTGTAAATCACTGCCTCACTCAGCCAGAGTCAAATGAGCTCCAGCACTGGGCCATGTCCAGCCTGTGCTGCAGCTGATGGCAGCTCTCCCACTGAAATTCTTCACCAGGGCAGAATTTCATCTGCTAAATCACCAGAAGAGCTTTTATCAATGAGAGCTGTCTGGTTTTGGCTGCACTGTGCACTAATGGTTTTTAGGGGTCATGACAGAGAGTTCATTTGAAAGGAGAGAATAGCAGGGAGTATGATGGGGCTTGGAGCAACCTGGCCTAGTGGAAACTGTCCCTGCCCATGGCAGGGGCTGGAATGAGATGAGCTTTAAGGTCCCTTCCAGCCCAAACCACTCTGGGCTTCTCTGATCAAACACTGACTGCAACAAGTGTGTCACTGTCCCTCTGCCACCAGCAATGACCCTGCTCTCAGGCAGACCACAGAACTGCACATCTTGAGCCAAAAAGCAGTCTTAAGCCTAATCAGAGCATTTTGATAGAAAAGGGTTAATTGTTAAAATATGGTATTGTTTCAGATGGGGGGGTTATTGTACAAGGTTGGAAGGGAGCTGTTTTCTTACCCTGTCTCAAATGCAGCAGAGCAAGCCTGACTCAAGGCTTATCTCTAAGCACCCTGTGGGTGTATCTTAGTCCCATCTAACATAATCCCTTGCTCAGGATTATCCATAAAGCTATCCAAGATCAGTGCTTATATTCCAACATCTGCTTTAATCTTTGTTAATTTTCAAATCTAGATGAGATTCAAGACTACTGAACCTGACTAGGCAGACCAGAAAAAGGGTAGCTAAGGAACCCTTGTAGCTTGTTTAATCAGCTGTTCACATGCTGGGCTGCTGACATTGTGCCTCTAGCCTTGAGTCTCACCTGAAGCTGAGATATAAACGTAGCAAGAAAGTCCCATCCTGCTTGTAAGGGCTACAAAAAGAAAGCTCAGCACTTTACATTCCACCTTAGACAGGTACATGAGGCTGAGGGCTCCCCTGAATTAGGCAGCAGGAGTTCTGATGAACTGCCCTCTCAGCCAACCCTCACCACCTCCCTCCACTGAACCGTGGCTTCAGCTTCCTCAAATGATCCTTTGGATGGGTTAGGCTGCTGGTTGGCTCCGCTGTTAAGCGTCTCTGTGGACCAGATTTAACTTTTAATAGTGTCTCATAATGTCTTTAAAGAGGTTTATGGCTCAGCCTGGTTCTCTGGGAGATTGCCTGTTCCCTGCTAATCTGCTACAGAAACATTGCCATTGGTTCCTGCAGTATTTCAGGGAGTTCTGCCCCAGCTCCACAGCCAAGTTAATTGGACACGATTGACCTGTGGTAGAGAATGACTATTAGGTGAGGAATATTAAGCAAAGGGAATAAGATCTTTCTGTAGCTCAGAACATGCTGGGAGCTGTGGGGAATGGCAGGAAATGGCAGCTCAAGGAGTGTGCAGAGCAGGCCCTGGGAGAGGGTTGATTTAAGGAATGGGAAAGTGCTTTGCAATAACTGAGGTTTGTAAAACCAGCAGCTCTTTCCAAAGGAGAGTAAAAATACACTGGAGTCTTGAGAGTCTATAAGAGGCAAAAGTGCAAGAAAGAAGAGAAATAGGTTGTGGCAGACCTGTGAGAGTGCTGGTTTTGATCATTCTTTCTTTTTTAACAAACACTTCACTGTAGCACAGCTGCCCAAACCTGACTGAAGGAGTCAAGGAACAAACAGGGCAGGATTTCATCCCAATGCATTTGTGTTTCCAACTGGAAACTGCATGCTGAAGGCAAGTCCAGTACCCCGAGCTAACACTGAATGATTAATGGACATGACACTGGTCCACAAGACAAATACAAGCCCTGTAACATCACTGAGCAGCTCAAGACTTAAAGACTCATTGCAGAGCAGCTTTATGCAGAGCAAATGAAACCTTGCTGCCAAATCCTGGAAGTTTTGGTTGCTGCTTCCCAATTTACTTTCACACTCTAATCCTCTGGATGGAGTAAATCCCATAAAAGTATAAAAGCAGCCCATATTCCTTAGCACAAGAGTTTCCAGTGTCAGAATTGCCAGTCTCAAAACTTCCTTGGCTGAAGTAAACTTCCTGAGAGAAGCAGAGGTGTCAGCACAGGGTTTAAAACTGTGTAAGTATGTGCTTAACTCTACTGAGACGTGAAGTTTCACTGAGATCAGCAGAGTGAAGTTCCATTTGGGGGAGTGGCTCCAAGGTCAGGCCTCAAGAACAAAAGTGCTTCAGATTCATGGCTAATACCAGCAGCAGGATGGCAGTGCCAGTGACGTGATGTGATTTGCTATGGCAAATAATGGTCCTTCCATCTCATGGAAGAGTGAGTTCCCTCTCTTAAATTCACACAGGGAGAAAAGTCACTGGTCCTGAAGTTTAGAGTGTGCTGCTTATAATTCCAAAGACTGAGCCCAAGGTAATGTGCAAAGTGAAGGTGTCCCTGTAGCACAGCCAGTGACTGAAGGAGCACCTCTGACCCCTGCCAGGAGCTCTGGTCTCCCCAGTTAGGAATCCTCCAGCTCAGGATTTGGGCTTTGCAGCTGGTGCAGAACTAACTCCTCATCTGGGACTGGCACCACTGCCTTAAAGATGGATTTTGCAGTTTGTAGGAACTCAAAATCAGGCTCTTTGGGGCAAATGGACTGATTAAGGGGTAAGTGTTTCTGCTCACCTGCACTCAAGGAAGCACTGAGTGATCTGGTCCTGGAGGGTTTCCTTGATGTGGGGCCCCTCTGTTCTCTTCAGCTCGTGCCTGAAGGAGAAGTGTTCTCTTTCCTGGACTTCATCTTGCAGGACATTTTCTTTCTGCAAACTGCTCGTTGCCTCCAAGTCAGGAGGCAGACTCTGAAAACAAAAAAGAGGAGAAAATAAAAGGTATGAATGAAAAGAATCTTAATATTTACTGGAATGCCAGGTTGACAGTAAATCTGAGCTTAAGTCTTAATTTACTTGCAGGAAGCTGGGGGGAAAAAAAGCCCAACCCTGTGCTCATAAAGAGTGCCTGGATGCACACAATGGTCTATTGTTGGTATTTCAGCATTAATTAACAACACTGCAATGTACAAAAACAACCTTTGCAGCGTGGGATCCTGGATCTCAATGAGACAGGTGAGAAAGCTGCTGCTCTGCAAATGCCAGTTTTATCCATGTCAGAAGGGTGCCAGAGAATTTTTTAATTGAATTTGCAAATGTCTGGACTTCCCATTGGTGCTTTTTAATTAGCCAGTATTGTTTTTAATTTGTGCACTGAAATTTTTATATGCACACTGCTTGGTCAGTGGTTTCCTGGTATTTTGTTGCAGCTGGTCAGACTCCTTTAGGAAATCAACTTCCCTTGAGGAACAACAACAACAAAAAAGGAATAAACAACCCCCCCGAAACACTACAACAAAAATCACAGCTCCCCAAGTTTCCCATGATTTGATAACCTTGGAAAGAAGGGCTTCTCAGCCAGTTTCAAGTCTTACAATAATTTCTGCTCTGTGATTGATTTTACACATGTAGTGTGAGGGAGAAAAATGAAAGTCTTTCTGGTATTCAAATACAGAAGCATGAAAAAACCCATCTGTGTGGGTGGGCTGAAACTTTGCATTTTTCAGCTTGCAATCATTGATAAAATTAAGATGTTCCCAGTGTTTTATGAGCTATTGCTACCTTGTAAGTGTAGAGAAAAATCTATTTTAAAAATTAACTTGTGAACTGGCTTTGTGGTTTTAGGTTTTCTTAATTCTGGAACAAGTTGTTTTTTTCATATACTTGGGAATTATTAATCATATTGTCTGATGGTGTATGGCAAATTTAAGAAGGGAAAAGAGGAGAAAATATGGCAATCTGGTTTTGTAGTATAATTTTATTTCTTTCCAAAGTTAGTGACTGACATAGGTGGCAGCATATATGAACAAAAGCTTGGTTTGAAGGAAAAAAAGAAATATAATTTTGCTCTGGCCTTTCAACTTCAGAGCATATAGAAATTATCCTTAACTGGCACATCTCAGACTAATTCAGTGATGCATTCTTCTTGCTTTGGTGGTTTTTCTGATGTGCTCCAAGTCCCAATTCCTGAGGCCTCCCATGAAGACAAAAAGCTCTGTCAAAGCTCATATTTAAGATCTGTTATTCCCTGGTTTTCCATGCTTCTACCAGGTTCCAAAAATCACTAATAAGTGCCAAGCAACTTTGGTTTCAGCAAGCACCCAGAGGGATCCCACAGTGTCCAAAGCAAGCACACAGGCCCCATTCAGGAAAGCAATTTACTGCATCTGGGATGTGTGACTCGCACTGTGCTCCAGGAATGGGTCAAGGCCACCAGGGAGAAAATATTCAGGAGGAAATAAGAACAGCAGTGTGCTTCTGAAAGGTGGCTGCACATGTTCCCTTCCTGAACGTGTGACCCCAAGTGCTGCCTTTTACCCTGAGATGTTACCTCTGCTCAATTCCCAGTTTTCAGGGAAGTCAAGTGTTTCCAATCTTCCCCCTCACCAGCACCTATTTATGAGTATAACACAGCTACTATTGCCAGTGTTTATTTGTATTTCACCACTGTCTGCCTTGCTGATGTTAAACAAAGCCCAGGACAGCCAGATGTGATGCTGCTCTCTCAGGGGCTCCTTTGGAAACCAGAGAAGCCCCCACAAGGCCTGTTCTCCAGAGTGAGATCCAAACCCAACTCCTCTGTTTGTCTCCCTACAGCAATCCTCAGGGGATTCCTGAGAAATTCCCAGCGGATGGGCATGAGGATGCCTGCAGCTTTAGGGAGGCTCATCTGTGGCTGATGGAGAGAGACAGGCTCCTCTCCAGCACAGCCTGAACATTCAAAGGTGAAATGCCACCAGGTGAGCAGGGAAGGGTCAGCTCCTGCACCCCCTGAACTGCTGGGTGCATGATCCCTCCCTTCTTCTGCTCAGGCTCTGGCACTCACCTGGCCCTGCAGTGAACCAGTTCAGCTCCCCAAAAAGCAGAAAATAATCCCTTTTGTCTTTTCCTCTCCTCCCACCTCCTCAAGTTACTCATTTCCCACTATAACAAGGTGGATCAGCCAGGCAAGGAGCAGCTGAGGGCCAGTGCCACAGCAAGGGCGGTGGTGGCCAGTGGGACCAGACCAACGTGGGGAGCAGCAGCACAGGCAGCAGAGCTCCTCCCTGCCATCCCAGAAGCTTTGCAGCTCCCCTGAGCTGCTCTGCACTGCATCTTGAGGGAGCCTTGGGTGACCAGCTTGTCCCACTGTGAGTTTATTCAGCCTCCCTTTCAGCAGTCCCACAGCCAGACGAGGTAAGAGCTGTTTGAAGTGGCAAACAGGAGGTGCCAATGTGAGATCAGCAGTAGGAAATTCTTATCTCAAAAAGAGAATTGATACAGCCCATATCTATACTTGAGCCCAGAGTCAAGAAGCTGCTGTGGACACAGTACAGGTAGCTCTGAACCAGCTGGCTCAGATGCTGATAACAACAAGGCCATGGGATATGTTCTGGTTGGCAAAAGCGAGCCGAGCCCTGGGTAAATATTTGTGCAGCTCCCTGTCTGAGCACCATTCAGTTATCAATACATCTGCTAACAGGAGTTTATCAGCTGTACTCAGCACCAAGGCTGAACTACAGACATAAACCTGCAGAACAGCTTATGAGAAATTTTATTTTATTTTATTTTATTTTATTTTATTTTATTTTATTTTATTTTATTTTATTTTATTTTATTTTATTTTATTTTATTTTATTTTATTTTATTTTATTTCCGCTGTCTGTTTTACTACAAGAAAGCAGAAGAAATAAGAATTACTTCTAGGACAAGACTCCAGCCATTCACCTTCAGTATTTCCCTAAAGAAAGGCATGAAAGAGAACAGGGCAAGTTGATAAGGCTGTATTCTCCTCTTTTCCCCCAGTCCTCCTGATTTCTTGTTTGGCAATACCACGCTCCAGCTGCAATGGGAGCAGGACATTGTAGTAATGCATGTTCTGCTA
>VXBC01005966.1:757694-784940 GCA_013399945.1 Ploceus nigricollis | reverse complement strand
TCCTTCAGAGCCCACTTAGCTCCTCTCTGGGCACAGGGTGATGGATTGCCTTGGAGTCTTTCCCAGAGCATTGGTTTGCCACTGGGCTAACCCAAGGCAAACTGCCTGCTTTATTAGCTGTGTAATTAAAATGAGGGACCCTAACATAGCATTCTGTAGAAAAATAATAGCAGAAATTCAGCAAGAAGCTCTGAGAGCAGAGGTTGTTTAAACTCCAGCACATTCTGCAAGATGAGCTTCAGTAATAACTCACCAAGAGACCAAATATATCCTCTGATATGAGACACCACGATGACTAAAAATCTAACAAAATACTAATGGAAGTGTTCTCTATTGGCATGATATATTCTTATACAATATGTTCTTTATTATCTATTTTGTTAATAGAAGCACTTTACAATAGCAGTACAGAGGATCAGAGAAAACAGCTGCCAATAAACATTTTCACTGTGGTTTGGTTCTCTTTGATTTGGACTGTGAAACTTAAGATATGCCCACAGCAGAAGAGACTGAATTAATGTTCCTATGTGCTTATGCTCTGATCATGCAACATCCTCAAAACTGATGGGATGGTTCAGTGTCCATGGGTTAACCCAGCACTGTGAATGCTCACTCTTTACCATTCAGGACCATGGCTCTGCTGTGCTTAGCATTTTACTCAGTTGGGAGACTCCTGAAAGGAATTTAGCATTTAAACAGAGGAGATGCAGGTAACCAGGCTTAAAAGTAGGGAAAAAACAAAGCAAAGCTGGGAAATGGCAAAGCAGTCTCTGTGTCACTGGTGTTGAAGAGGCAACTCCACTGCAGCAGGTGTGTGGTGTTTGATTGCATCTCCAGGTGCTGCTGCAGCAAATCCAGAAGCTGTAAAAGCTCTGTGCCCTGAGCAGAGCCTGGTGTTCTCACTGAACACACCCTGTGCCCATCATCTCTGGGGAAAACCCACGGAAACCTGAGTCTGAATTTCCAAATCACATTTTGCAGCAGTGGACTTCTGAATTGAGAAGCTAATATAGGACAGTTAAAAGAGCATGGATAGATCCATTCTGGCACCCCAAGTTTGGAGACACGTGTGTAATATTGTATTAGCAGTTGGATTAGCAGATATATTTTCCTTTAAATCTAAAAGTCCAGATTCTGGACTTTTGAGAGACCTGTAGGTGACTGAACATGGGGTTTTCAAATGCAGGTGCCAGATCTGCAGTGTAATTGCAGCTGTGCCACTGTGCCAGGGAAGCACTTTGCAGCAAACCTGAGACTTTGCATGCATATTTCCAGGAGATTGGGGATTTGCATAACCCATCCATAAACCACTGCAAATCTAATAAAGAATCAAGCCCAGTGTCAGCTATGGCCACTATATCACTGTGTCTGAAAATACAGCTCTGTTGTGCCTTGACCTTTTCTGGTTGGAATTTGGATTTTCCAGCCCCTCTTCCATCTGTTTACAGAACCAGACCCTCAGGGAAACATAAATAAATAAATCTTTTCCCCAGTTCATGCTCATGACATCAAATGATGTAATAAAATGAAATCTCTTTCCTTCTTTCTCCCCTTTCAATATTTATTCTGGGGATTTATTGTTTTCCCTCCTTTTCATTCAAGGTTTCCCTCTGATAGATCACCTCACTGAGGAGCATTTCTCATACTCTCCATGCATTACATCTCAAGCTATTATTTTAAAATGTAGTTGGAGCTGCTTTAAGCCAAAGACAGTGAAGAGATTTTCATTTTTCTTTCTAACTCTGCTGGACCCGCTCCATGAAAATTTCTACTCCATTTTTAGTTGAAATACTGTTAACATAGAAGAGTGCTTCATGTAGATGCATGAAGACCAAAAAACCTCTGTATGTTTACATGTGGGCTGTGTCCCCACAGGGTTCTGCTAGTGTCATAAACATTTGTGCTGTCCTGAACTGAATTCTCAGCTGGCATGAGTGGGAATTCCTGTGCAGGAACACCACAGTGGCATTCCTGCTGGGCTGGTACCCAAACCTGAGGATGCACGGTCACTTTCAAATCTACTTCAACCTTGCTTAACCTCAAGGGAGAATAATCAGCAAGGATTTAAAATATCTTAGATCTACATTAGATCCTCACAGGGATTTACACACCCAGTCCAGACAGCAGGAGCAAAGAGACTTAAAGCAGGATTTCTCTAATAGTTAAGCATCAGCATTGCTATCCAGAAATGTCCCTGAGCTGCCCAGCCCTGGAGGGCCTCTCCTGTCCCCTCCCACCCCACAGGGCTGCTGGGCACTGCAGAGCCAGGACAGCTGCTCTTCTGGGGCTGGGGCTGTGCTGGGGGTGCTGTTCTGGGCTGCAGTGGGGCTGTTCTGGGGGGCTGGGGGGCTGTACAGGGGTCTGTTCTGGGGTTGCTGTTCTGGGGTGCAGTGGGGCTGTTCTGGGGGTGCTGTTTTGGGGTTACTGTGGGGCTGTTCTAAGTAAGGTGCTGCTCTGAGGGTGCTGTGGGGCTGTTCAGGGTGTGCTTTGGGGCCGTTCTGGGGGCATTGGGAAGCTGTTCTGGGGGTGCTTAGGGGCTGTTCTGGGGGCTGTTCTGGGGGTGCTATGAGGTTATTCTGGGGGTTATTCAGGGGGTGCTATGAGGTTGTTCTGCGGGCTGTTTGGGGGGTGCTTTGGGGCTGTTCTGGTGGTGCTATGAGGTTGTTTTGGGGCTGTTCTGGGGTTGCTTTGGGGCTGTTCTGGGGTGCAGTGGGGCTCCCCTGGGCAGCTCAGCCCTCTGGCTGTGTTTGTGTCCAAGGGGCTCTGGGCACACCAAGGTCATGGTGCTCTGACCCTCCCCTGAGTGAGACCTGGAGCTTTCTCATAGAGCACCAGCAGGAAGAGTGCCAGCTGTTTGTATTTATTGAAGAGATTTGAGGTTGTCTTTTTCCTCCTGTGGACGAGCTGAATGTCCCAGAGCTGCCTGTTCCTGCTGGGGCTGTTGCCTCTAACCTGCTGGCAGTGGGGTGGCTCCTCCTTGTGCAGCCTGATGTGTGAGGAGTGCATCTGGGACAGAGCAGGGAAAACTGGCTCCCATCTCTGCCCAAGGGATTTCCATAAAACAGAAACTATTGGGGTTCTGTTCCTTAATGCACTCAGGGGAGTTTTAGGGTCCCCTGAGCCCTCTCACCCTAATCAACTATTTTTTTTTCCTTCTTCATAAAAAAACCTAGAATATACTTTATCCCATGAGTTAATCACTCAGCCATATCAAGGCTTTAAGCTTTCAACACCAGGCCCATTGATGAGTTCATATTTTCAGAATAATCCCCTGCAATAAAAGCTACTGTCTTTCTCTGAGAGCTTCAAGGTAATGCAACAGCACTTGCTTGACCAAAAAGTAATTATCACATAATTAGCAGCTCATGCAAGAGACAATCATATTGAAATAAATATATACCATGAGTAGTGATAGGGACTTGAGGCAGTGATGTATACAAAAAGCTCATTCAGAAATTGAAGCATATTGCCCTTTGTTTGTAGAGCAGCTTATGAAAGTAATGTGCAATTACAGCTGCATGATCACCATTAATATGTTGCAGGTGAGCTGTACAAATAAGCAAGACTTTACAATAGTTTTGTTTACACTGTTTTTATATAAAATCTGTAATCACTCAAGGGGTGTCCTTGAGGTCTGCTGAAGAATATTGACTATGAAATGTTGTAGTTCTGAATATTCAAGTAGAAACAGGATTCTAACAATCTGTTTATCCAGCTAAGACAGAAACAAGTACTGGGACCTCTCCTCAAAAGCTGCTCATATACTGGGATATGAGGAAACAGCTGACCAAAAACCTGTTTGCTCATTAAATTCTGATGGCAATATAATGACAGCCAGAAGCCCTTTGCAGTCAGGTCATTAGAAATTAAATGTGAGTCTTTTCCAAGTGCATGGAATTGTCAGCCTGCTGTCAGCCTGCCCCCCATGCAAAGCTGATCTGTGTATGCCTGAAGGAAGATGTTTGTTGCAGGATGCCTGGCTGAAGATTAGATCTAAAATAAATATGCTCTGCTATATTATCAGCTCTTCAACATGCAGGTGTTGAAATCACCAACTAAGAACCTTGGAAACCTGTCCTTTGTGACAGGGACTTGCAGACTGAGCTGGTCATCAGCGTGGCCAAAGCTTCTATTCCTGGCCTGCCAGGAAAGCACAAACCCACATGCAGCCTGCTCAGGAGGCAGAGCTCCCTCCATGCCACATTTCAGCAAAAATCACTGGTGTGTGGCCAGCTGGGCAGCTCCTGACACTGCAGAGGGTTTCTGATCTATAATACTTGCCTGCACAGCCTGGCTAATAAACATGAGTTTAAGTTCTGAGCCCACTGTCCCAGAAGTTGCTCAGTCTCTAAGAGCAGCATCTTCTGAGAGCACACAGCTCCACCAGCCTAATTCATACCTCCAGTAGATAACACCATGACATGGCAGACAAAATACAGGAATTATTTGTTTCAACTGCATTTCTAGGTCTAGTGGTTTGCACTGCTGTTAAGCAATCTTCTGTCATCAAAGACTTTTCCCCTGACTCTCTCAGTGCTGTCAGGAAAGGTCACTCAGGCACTTAGACCATGGATATAATCAAGGGCCAGGTCCATTCCTGTAACAAAGTCTGGAATCCATGGAGCTGCAGGGATCCACCCCAGCTGCAGAATGCCCCACTGGTGCAAGGCTCAGGCTCAGCCAAGGTGCTTTAAACTAAGCAGAGGCATTTGAAAAACTGCATCCATTGCCCTGCCTAATCCTTCAAAAGAAACATTGCCCACCAGGGCCAGAATTAGAAACATTTATTAGGAAAATGTGGCAAGAGCAGGGAAATATGCGTTTGATAAGTAAGATCAATTTCTGTGTCAGGGTGCTCCTATATTGTCTGAAAACCTGGAAAATATCCAGATTCAAGCTCAGTGTTCTCTGCCCAGGCATTCATGCTATGTTGGTCTTGGGAAATTTTATTGTTTTATCACAATTTTCATCTCTATTTTCCCTGGCTGTGTTTCAGTATGTTCAGTATATCTTAAACAATTCTACTGAATGTGAGCTCAGTCAGTGACACACTGGACAACTGTGTTTTATTAAAGAGCATCCAAATTAATAAAAGTTAACATGCATTTGTAATACCAGATAGATTTTATCCTGACCTTGATTTATGTGCTTTTGCCACTGGTTTTGGATGCATTATTTCTGTGACAGGATCCAGAGCAATCCCAATCTTGTTATGTGCCAGGAAAACTCATGGATTGCAGCAAGGCTCAAGTGTAGCAGCTAAATACAGCAAAATGTGGAAAGGTGAGGAAAGGCCCAGGGGAGGTTAACTGGAGCCACAGGTTGGCCCCAAGGTCACTGAAGGTTAATGGAAGTTTTGGAAATGGTTTCACACACACAGCTCTGTGGGGTGGCACTGAGACACAAGACACCATCAGCAGGTTCAGAGCACAGTGCAATAAAACACAAGTGTGCCCACAGCTCATTGTTTAAACCATTTTGTCATCTGTGTGAAGGCTGAGCTCAGTGTGAGCCCTGCCTTCACATCCTGGAGATGATTGCTCACCTCTGCAAAGGATGGGACTGAACACAGCTCAGCTGCAGTCAGTGCTCAGCCTGGCAGGTTGTTGCACGGGGCAGCAGGCCAGCAGGATAAAAAATGAGAGCTGCAGGAAAAGAGAATGTGAGTTTAGAAACACGGCGTGCATGACTTAGCTCTGCTTGGGTTGGGAACAGAGTCAGGCCAAGGCTGAAAATCCTGAAAATCTCATTATGAATGTCCTTTTTATTATTTACGTCTTCTACATATATCATACAGTGCCAGCCTAAGAGCAGTAGATAAGAATTACTTCTTTTTTTTACACAGATCCTTTAATTTAGAGACACCCAGCAGTATTCTAGTGTTCAGGTTTTTTGCTCCACTATTTGTAAATCAAAGTCTTAAGCTGTAGTTCTTTATTGAATACAGTGACAAATGGGGATGAACTGCATTCTCCCCTATAGTCATAAAATTGATTTAATATTTCAATTAATCTTTGCTACCTTCTCAAAAAATTTATGTGCATACATTCTGAGTAAGTCATCTTCAGGACTTAAGTAAATACTAACATAAATATCACTTAATTTATTTGCTCTCTTTAAAATTCCTTTATATCACTCTTGCAGTCAAATGCAGGCATTGCTTCCACCAACCAGAATGCAGGAGCCTCAGCTGAGGTTGTCCTTACAAAAGGATTGTCACATTTTCATTAAATACTTCTATGTTCATAGGCTGGTTCCCATAGCCAGTGAAATGGTTCTTCACAACTTTGCAGAGGATGGAAATTATATTATATTTATTATCTATCCTTTAATATCGAATTAAAAGAAAATATTATTTCAAAATAAGCAGAAGTTTGATTTCCAGAAAGGAGAACTGGACAGGCTCTCATTGTTAGGGCTTTTCTTACTTCCCCTCTGATACAAGACTGCAGAGGGGCTGACAAGGTTTCCTGCAGCATTGTGAGAACATGCATTTTGTGCTGTGATGTGATGTGCTGTGGTCCATATTTTTTCTGTAATGATCCTTTGTGGCCATAATCTCATGAGGAGGAGACACACAATTGTGCTAAGGTAGTCCAGAAGTGGTCAGCTGGATGGTATGTGCATGGATGTGTTGTTAACTTCAGATTTCTGAAGGCTAATAATACTTTTTGCATAAATACTGCTCCTCTAATCCAGAATCTTAGGTTCACTAAATGTAGCAAGCAATTAACTGTTCATTAACAAGCTATTCGTGGAAGCCCAGGGTATGAGTGCCCCCTCCCCAGCTCACCAAAGGCCTCACCCTGCAGGCTTTGCAAGGTAATCTCCTACTCTGATGGCAAAGACTTGGATTAAAAACTGGGTTTTGTGAAGCATAACATGCTGCCCTAAAAAGTAGTCTCTAAGGAAAAGAAATAATTAACAGTATATGGGGGAAAGGGCATCCTTCTCTCTTCCTGGCTCTGCCCTTCTGGATATTCTGTCACTGCTGCTGTGTGACCTGGTGGTGACTTTGAATTCCAGTGCTCCTTGCAAACCCCTTGCTCCAGCAAACCCCTTGCTGGAGACCCCCACACCGAGTTCCTGGCACAGCACAAGATTCAATTCTTCACATTTTTAAGATTGAGTCAATTTAAAAGCTTGGGTTTTTTTTTTTGGTTTTTATTTGGTTGGTTGATTTTTTGTGTGTGTGTGTTTTTGTTTTTCTTTTTTGTTTCTTTTTGGTTGGTTGGTTTTTTTTGGTTGTTTTTTTTCTAAAAATAAAACTGATCCTATTTGTATGAATCCCAGAGAAATATGCTGGTGGTGCAGAGTTATATTAAATAAAAGAGGTCTTCTATGGAAGGCCATGCACTGAGAAGTGGTCAAACTGCCACTTGTTAAGCAATCTTCTGTCATCAAAGACTTTTCCCCTGACTCTCTCAGTGCTGTCAGGAAAGGTCACTCAGGCACTTAGACCATGGATATAATCAAGGGCCAGGTCCATTCCTGTAACAAAGTCTGGAATCTTCTTTAAAGAAGATTAATAAATAAAGCTTCCCCATGCTCACTCTGAGCAGCAGTCCCTGCTTCCCCTCACTGCATTGCCTGTAAATGGCAATTCAGAGGTGACTGCAACAGCTAGATGTATTTAAAACACTGGAATGAAAAAGCACTCAGTGAATAAATCACTGAAATAGAGATTTTCCCCTCC
Organism: Ploceus nigricollis; assembly: GCA_013399945.1. Lineage (NCBI taxonomy): Eukaryota > Metazoa > Chordata > Aves > Passeriformes > Ploceidae > Ploceus > Ploceus nigricollis. The sequence goes on along the minus strand of VXBC01005966.1, from coordinate 777,244 downwards.
TCTGTTTCCTCACAGTCTCCCCATTTTGCTAGCTTCACAGTGTAAGAAATTGAGTTAAGGGCTTTAAGATACATTGCAGTCCAGCTTGTTGAGCAGAGCAGTAATAGAAAAGTCTGGGCTGATGGGGGAAGGAGCAGATTGATCTCTTTGAAGTGGACCTGGAGAGGAGGAGGGTGCTGGGTAAACTGGCAGAATCTGCTGGGAGGGGTGCTGGAGGTTACACAGGTCTGTTGGTAAGAACAAGCAGTAAGTGTTTATCATTCCACTCATAGTGCAGGGATGTGTTAGGCTCTAAAATATCTGTGCAAACAGCAGGTACAGCTAAGATAATTCTTTCTAATTAGAAATGTACCAAACTGTTGAGGGGCAGCACTGTTTCTGTGCATTTGGTGCTTTTAGAGCAATGCAGGGCTCCTAATGAGGAGTCCAGCCTGGGACCACCATCTGTACCCTTCAGCTCCAGCACAGTGTGTCCATCATTTATTTAGTGCTGCTTTTCCACTTGGACTCACTGGTCTCTGCTCTCCTGCTGGTGCTTGCCAGATGGAGTTTAACTCTGCTTCATTAAGCCCTAAATGTTTGGGCTATGTTTGACTACCCTGCCTTGTGGTACCATCATGAGGCACGTGAGACCTCAGTGCCACGTTCCAGAAGTGATGAGGCCTTTGTGGCCAACCTGCTCTGAGGAGTAAGAGATTCTGCCCCCTCTCAAAGCAAAACTTCAGTGGTTTGAGCCTCCTGGTGTAAGAAAACTCTCCTCCCTTATTGCATGTCTGGAGAAGGGATGGGGTGAGCTTGGTCGAGGCTGCATGGAGCAGACCCTGAGTGTGGGGGACAGCTGACCAAAGCTGATGGGATCACTGCTCTGGGGAAGAGCTGCCAGCTGGGCAGGGAGAACCTGTGACACTTTCAGTTGTGTGTGGTGTATCTAAAGTGGAAGGAAATGTGAAAGGAAAGGGAAAAAATAATCTCCCAAGAAAAGGAAATGCCTATATTCTGATACTCAGTGAGTGTCTGACTGTCTTGGAAACATGGGTCAAATATGATATTGGCATAACATCAGCCCCATGAAGCTGATGATAATTCTGTCCAAGTGCTGTGCACAATTATAGAGGTCCAGTACAATTAGTGTCAGCTAAATAAGGTTAAAAATAATCAATAGGAGACAGTCATCTTGTGTGTCAGTTTAGATCACACAGGGGCTTTTTATAAATCACACTGTGAAGAAAAGTATTTGGTTCTTTTCCATTTTAGTTCACACAGTGAGGGCACAGATGTCTGGCATTTTTTCAGCTGCTTTTTGCAAGTGGCACCACACTGCCAGAGGGTGCAGTGCCAAATTCTGCTCCCCCAGCTCAGGGCTCCAGCAGCAGATGAAGTCCTCACTCACTGCTCCTCTCCCCTGCCAGCATGGGCTGGCAGTGGGCAAACATGGGACAGAGCTATTTATAAACAGAACACTGCTCATTCCGTGCCTTCCTGCAAGCAATCTGCAATGTGTGTTGGGACTGTTCTGTTAACACAGCAGGCAGCCACTCTGAGCTGTGTCCTGGAGAGCCCCAGAGCTTCAGGAGGCTGCAAGGCTGAGGAGGAATCTGGTCTCCTGTGCTCAGGTACCCTGGGCAGAATGTCTGACCCCTCAGTGGAGGCTCTGGCAGCCTCCCCCAGCCTCCCCAAGATCCTGTTCTCCCCAGGACAGGATCCATCCTGGTGGTGCCTTGTGCAGGCTGACCTGGAACAGAGGCTAGAAGGAGTTAAAGAATAAAGCAGGGATTTATTAAAANCTGGAGCTGGGCAGGCAGTGAAAGTCCCAGCAAGCCCTGCCTGAAGTAAAGTGGTGTGGAGTATGTACAGGCACAGGTGTGCAGGATGTTCTGTGTGCAGGAGATGGATCTGATCTCTGTTTCTCACCTGGGCTAGCTGGTCTTTAGCTCTGAGGAGAGCTGTAGCCACCCTGGCCACCTGAGAGCACTCAGCCTCCCCCTGTCCCCACTTTCAGCTCCCTCCCTGCACTCTGGCCCTGCTGCCTCCTCCCTGCTTGGCTCCCTGGGCAGAACCACATCAGGGCTTTACATTTTGGAAACACAGGAGGGAAATCCCAGAAAGAAGAAAGCCAAGGAGAGAAGCCAAATACCTAACGTGAGGGGAGTGTTACCGAAGGCTGGAGCTGTTGTCCCAGCCTCAAGCTTTGCAGTTTGCCAGGTGTTTTTGTGTCCTCTCTCCACTCTCGTTGGCACTGGACTGAGGCAGTCAAGTCCCTTGTTGCTGAAAGCAGCTTTTCTTGTCCTGTATTACTTCTTTTACCAGCATTTTTATTCCCTGTTATGTCACATTAGCAAAGGTCTCCTCTGGGACACGTGTTGTCACAGTAGGGCAGGGGACCCAATCTCCAAGCTCCTCCCCAGCTCTCCTCCCTCTCCCTGCAGAAATGCTGCTGAGCACATGCACTGCTGGTGAGCACCATGGGAGGTCACCCCTGGGGACCAGCTGTGACCACCCAGGTTCTGGCAGGAGATAAAGCCATTGCTAACAGCAGCATGGGTGCTTTCTGTGTGTGCCCTCCAGCCGTGGGGGTGTGATCAGACTGCACAAGGGCAGACAGGACATTAGTGAACGTGTCCAGAGGGGGCAACGAGGCTGGAGAGGGGCTGGGAACACAAACCCTGTGAGGAACAACTGAGGGAGCTGGGGGTGTTCAGCCTGCAGAAAAGGAGACTCAGGGGTGATCTTATCACTCTCTACAGCTCCTGAAAGGTGGCTGTAGCCAGGTGGGGTTGGGCTCTTTCTCCAGGCAGCACTGACAGAACCAGAGGACACAGCCTTGAGCTGTGCCAAGGGAAATATAGGTTGGATATTAAAAAAAAGATTTTTACAGAAAGAGTGAAAGTTCTGGAATTTTCTGCCCAGGGAGGTGGTGGAGTCACCATCCCTGGATGTGTTTAACAAAGCCTGGATGTGGCACTGGGTGCCAGGGTTGAGGTGAGATGTTGGGGCTGGGTGGGACTCAATGATCTTGAAGGTCTCTTCCAACCTGGTCATTCTGTGATTCTGTAATGGATTAGCTTCTCATTTACATGTGAAGGGTTAAACTGGCATGAAAAGCCAGTCTAAATGTCCTTTACACATCCCTTAAACTCCCTGCTTTCCCCTCTTCTCCTTGAAGCATGGCCAGGGCTTTGCCTGTGAGGAGCTGCCAGCCCTGCAGACAGCTCGGGGCAGCAGGAGGGACAGAGAATGTGGCTGCCAGGGCCTGGCACTGCCACACTGCCATGCTGGGCCACGGGCACGCTGCCCTCACTCGCCTCTGCAAGCCTCACCAGCTCAGCAGGAGCAGTGAGGATGCTGTAAAGGAAACTTCCCCGTGTGGCCATTCCCATGCTGTGGGAATTGATGAAACAGAAACTTCCAGAGACACAGGAGGGTTTGATCTGCAGCCTTGGGAGAAGCTTGGATTGATGGAAAAATAAAATACACAGACATTAGGCAGAAAAATCATAAATATGTTTCTATAGTTGTAAGAATATGCCTTGAGTAAGTGAGAAACTGTATTGGTAAGATGGTGAAGGGTTTATAGTGTGGTAATGTAATAGTATGGAGTAAGCTGAGAGTTTAGGAGTTATAACAGAAGCATTTGTGTGTACATGTGACAAAAGCCCACTGGACAAAAGTATCCACAGTACAGTAAAATTAAGTAAAGGTGATAGGTTAGAAAAGCAAAATAAACTTTGTGGCATCAATTGGATCAGAAAGTTCTATATTGCCTTGTAACAAAGAACTTCTGACCACTTTGAGCCATGGCTGAGTGCTTGCTCTCTTAAACCTCATGGCCTCTGAGACTGACATTTACCTGAGCAATAAATTGTTTTTAGCCTGACTGTGGTCCCATCCCTTCATTAATAGCAGTGAAAATAACATGATGCCAGGTGGGAGTCAGGTGTATTCCTCAACAATCCTGTGTATGGGTGTGGGCAGGAGTGGGGGGTGCTGTGCTATCCCCCAGGCTGGCTGCTGCCACGGGGAGCAGCCCTGCTGACCTCACAGGGATCACACACGGAAGCAAAGCAAACCAGTGCTGGACAGAGAGCGAGATGGGTGAGCAGAGCTGGGGGTCAGTGTGCTCCTGGGGATAGCTAAAGCATGGCCTGGAATTTTTGTCTGAAATCTCTCTGCATCTGGGAGGGCTCCCTGGCACTGAAGTTCACATCTGGCCACGCTGGTGCTTTGTTGGGGCTGATCCAGCCCTTGGAAATGAGGATCCACAGGAGGACAACAGCACAAAGGTGCCTAAACTCAACGTCAGTCTGCAAACCACTGGGGGCACATGCTGGATTGTGGTCTGGTTTTTAACAGGCAAAATATCTGTGATTCCCTTTGAATCAGGAGTGCCTCAGATGGAGGCCAGCTCTGCCCAGCACATTGGTGTGAATCAGGCAATTTTTGGTCATGTGTTAACCTGTACAGCATCAAAGGCACGGATCCACCTTTCCAAAAGAAAAACAGCTTTGAATTTCCCATACTGAGGTATCCAGGCTTCCATATTGATTCTGACAGCTTTCCCTAGCACCTGGAGCAGTGGAAGTAAATAGTTCCTTGTTTTACTGACATTGGAGAAAAATCAGTATGGCCATGCAGATTGGATCTTTTTTCCTTTAGATTAAATGATATTGCATCCACAGAAGTCATTAGAGTTCCTAATACTTTGCAATTAATCATGAAGTGAGTAAATGAATCATTGATTTAACATTAAGAGAGCTTTTTTTTTTTTTTGGCAATGTATTCTCCTGACAACTTGCATTACCAGTAACTATTCAATAAGGAATAAAATAATACATTTGGTCTGGTTTAGAATGTGCCTCAAACTCCATAAATATCAATAAAGATAGAGCTAAACAAATCTTCTTGTGATTGTGAGCTCTAGCTGAGAATGCATCTAGCAATAAAGGTTGGCAGTGGGAAGCAGTGATGGGTACAGGGTTTTGATTTGTCTGCTGGTGCAGTTTGGGCAGTTGCATGTGTGTTTGCATGGCTTAGGGGTAACTCTTTGGTGAGAAAGGGCATGCATGGAGCTGGCAGAGAGGTACTGGCCTGCACTGGAAGATGTGCCAGCTTTTTCTAAGGGGGGTGTGTGGGTGTAAAAGTGCCTGTGAGCCTGTGCCCACAATCCCACAGCTGGCTGAGTACATATTTGCATCCATGTGTAAACCACCTGCACTGGAAAGGAAACCCCAAGAATTTTACAAAGGTTATGAACTTAAGCACTCAGATATTAAAAAGATGTGCTCAGTGCTCTGCAGCTGGCTGATAGGTTTGACATTTGTGTGTCAGCAGTGTGACTTCTGGACAAAGGTCTCCCTGCTTTGGGGCATTTGGCATTTGTTAGGTTGAATCAGAAGTGAAGAAGGCTGCAGCAGGTGAGGAGGAAGAGTGGTCTGAGCCCCCACTCCATGCTCTGCACCTGCCCTGTCCAGCAGTGCTGTGAGCACACACACAGGGGTCAGCCTGCTGATCCAGGAGAAAATGCCTTTTTTATTTTGGTGAGGTTTCTATGAGCTCAGTGAGATGGATCATGCACCACACAGTTCACAGCCTGGGGGGAGGGAGGCTGCCAAAGCAGGAGAGAAGGGAGAGCAGCCCCTCTTTTGTCACCCACAGCCCCCAGCCAGACTGTGAAATCCAGAGCCATGGCCTAAAGAGGGAACACAGCTCTGGTGTCAAACGGCAGCCTTCTGTACATTACCATGGGCTCTCTACCCCAAACAACTCCCTAGCCTCCAATTTCAGAAGCATCAATGCTCAGAGACTGTTACTCACCTGTGAAATACCATCTCTGGCCACTGGTGCACAGTGGGTTATTCCCTGTGCAGGTGCACCTACCAACACAGGTGGCTGTGCCCTGGGAACCACTCCAGGCTTGGTTTGCTTCCTTCCTTCCTCTTCCTTGCAAACTAAATATTACATATAAGCACTGGATTACATATAAGCACTGGATAAGATAAAAAAGCAAATCAGAGAAAATATTAGAAAAAACAGAAAGGTGCCCTCAATTGAAGTCAAAAGACAGACTATTTGGACATCTGATGTGTATTTATATCTGAGCAAACTGTTAAGGCCAGGGATTTAGTGCTCTAGTGAGACCTTGTAACTTTGTGCACATGAATTTTCACCACTGAAGTAAATGATGCTGCTTTTAAAGTTAGGGACTTGATTTTAGGTACCTTGCTCAATTGGAGTCCATTGTGCCAACTTCTCCAAATGACTGCTGCTTGGATTTGGTCACAGAAAGTTTCTATAGGGCTCCAAGGTTAATCTGCCAGTTTCTTTCTTTTCTCCCATCCCCAAAGCAACACAATAACTTCAAACTTCCTTTGTAGCTTGTTTTATGTTTTTTTCAGCTCTAGTGGTCCTTGAGCTTAAAAATGTTCTCCATGCCTATAATACATGAGGGGTGGAGGGAAGCTTTTGGTGCATTTCATGTCCCAGTATCACCTACAGGTGAACTAAAATGTCACACATATAAAAATATAAAAAATGGTAAAATATGTATATATCCATAAATCTATTTAAGCACAATCAGTGATGGATGAGTGTGTTTAAATCTTAGAATCACATTTCTTCTAACTTACTGGAACAGGACTCCCATAATTCACTGGAGAGTCTCATTCTTGTGAATTATTGTCTTGATCATTTAAGGAATATTTCATCTCCTGAAGATGATCTCCAGCCACTGTAACCTGTATTTGGCTTTCAGCTATATTTCTTTATCTGCCCTAATGCATATAATCTTGTGCACTTCAGTGCGGAAAATTGGATAGTCCTGCTTTCTGGTTCCTGGAACTTGTTTATTCAAGAGTGCTATTTAAGTAAACACAGTGCAGCACCGTGGCCAGCTTCTATTTTCCCCTCCTCCTTTAGCTCATCACTTGTTTACTTCAGCAGCATCACCTGAGGCCCCTGAGCAGCAGCACGGGGGCTCCTGTGCAGGCGCTGGCCTGGCAGTGCCCCGGGCACGCAGAATTCATTAAACCTGTGACAAAGGGTTTGCTCTGGTGGGGAAACGTGGGGCCTGGGGACAGCAGGACAGCTGAGTTCTCACCCTGGGGCATGTTTGTGGTCATTGTGTGGCCTGGGGGCCCCTCTGCCTGGTGGCATTGGCAGCTGCAGGTGTGTGGTCCTGGCATGGCACACGGAGCTCAGCTGGGCTTGGCAGGGCTGGGAGAGCTTTGTGCTGGGGGAGTGGGTGGGAGAGGCACTGCAGGCTTTGGGTGCTGGTATTTCATGTTTCAGTTGTTTTTGAAAAAGGCTTGTGAGAAATGATACTTCCAAAAATTTAAAATTTTTATTAAAACCTTATAAAAAATACAACAGAAGACTGAATAGAGCAAATATTACAGCCCTGGAAGCAGAGGATCTTTCCCACCATGTGCTCACCCACACAATGGAGGTGTCGCCTTTTAACCCTTTAGCTCCCCCAAAGTTCTGTCCATCGACTCCTCCTTCTCTGCCCAGGGGTGGAGATCACTGCCTGACACCCTGATGGAGGTCAGCTGCTGCCATGGTAACAAGCTCCCAAGTGTCCCAAACCCAGGCCACCCCCTGATAACAATGCAAGGGGGTAAAACATAACTATAAATCTAGAAAACTTCTCTTAACATAGATACATGATGTTTGCCTTTTAATTGTGAGAGTCAACCATGGCATTACTCATCTGTCACAGGCAGGAGCTCTGGTGAATGCTGCAGCTGGCAAGGAAGAGCTCTAAGGAGCAGTGTCCTGGAGGTGAGCAGGGACCAGGCAGGGCTGAGGCTCTGAGCACAGCATTCAGGATGGAGGGACCCCTCCAGCTGGCCTGGGGCACATGATTCCCAACATAAATCCACCTGGGAAGAAGTACTGTGCTTAAAAGTCGTCTTCCCATCTTTCCTCCAGAAAATGAGGATAATAATACCTGACCTGTCTTCTGTGAGTGTTGCTTAGTATTTCAATACTGCTTTGATCTCATGGAGTGCTGAGGATTATTGCTTTATAATCCTTATAATTCTATTATTCCATGAGTGAAGTGATTCAAATAAAATTGGAAGGATCTTTTATGCTGACCCAGAGCCAAAGCAGAACCAAAATTTTGTGTCTGTAGATAGTGGAAGAAATCAAGCTCAACCACAGAATACTTTGGGGGTTTTGAGTCATCCAAAGTCTGTGGGGATCTTTCTTTATGCCAGTGTGCTTTAAATGGGTTCAGTAGAGACAGGAAAGCCAGAAAAAATGGAGCAGGAATCCCTAGGATGCTAATTCCCGTTCTCCAACACGGTGTTCATTATGCCCAGATTTCTTTAAAGCTTTTTGTTATTTTTTGTATTTGACAATCTCCATGGACATGGGAAGGGAATAATGTCATTCCCACAAAAGTACTGATGTTATTCTCTGAGCTAGGCATTGCATCTCAGCTCTGTGTCAGCTCAGATTTCACCTGAGTCATGTGGCCCTGAGCATGGGCCATGGGCTGTGAAGGTCTGGCTAGGAAGTTTTCATTTTGGTTCTTTCCCTGCACTCCTTTTTCTTCCCAAGTGTGCCTCTCTGAAACTTCTCAGCAATGTTTGTTTGTAGAGCAGTGCAGCCATTGGAGATGGGTCAGTGGGCAGAGCAAGGATATTTAAAATGGGTGATAGATGAACACCATTACAAAGCCATTACCACACAATGCACAGCTTAAATACCTTGGGGATATGCATGGGTTTGCTAGTGAAGAAATGACTGTGTGAGCAGAAGACATTAGAGTGGGAGTGATCATGCCAAGGGCACTGTGCCAGGCATTAAACCTCATTGGGGGGTAGGTAACAGTACTGTGTCTTCTTTCAGGCCTGATTTCTAATTGCTAATCACATTCTGTGGCTGAGATTTTATTATTGCTTAAGAGAGCCCTGCAGATGTAAAAATCTGCTCATCAGCTCATAGCTCTGTGTGGCAGGGGGTGTGTGGGGTGTCCTGGGGACACTGGTGGTTCTGGCAGTGATGGTGCAGAGGCAGCAGATGAGGTGTACGAGGTCCTTCTTCACTCGTGCCTGTCTGAAACCTGTGAGGTGCCTTCCAGAAAGGACCAGGAGCACCCTGTTGGATGGAGCCATGGGCAGCTGAAGGGCCAGCCACCCTGCCTGCAGGGCCACCTGAGATGGCAGGTGAGAGATTTCCAGCTTAGCTGGCTCCTCACTGCACCACCCAACACGCTGCCTGTCGTCCCACAGCCCCCAGTGCCTCTGAGCAATAACACAACGTTTTGCTTCTTAGTAAATATCTTTTAAACTGATGAATTCAAAAAGCACTTTAGATGACATTTAAAATTTAGAACCAGTTGACTGAGCTGTGAATAATGAATCTTGCCCAGTAGATGGATGGCACGTTACTGTGCAATTCTCTCCCTCTCAGTCATTGTCAGCTGAAGCATTTTTCTCTTCCACCTGGTTTCCCTCCTCTCTTCCATCCCTCACCCCCAGAATACACAAGGCCTATTCAGAAATGCTTTATTTTGAAGAGCATGTGCAGAGAGAAACTTTCAACCCAATCAGACATAATCAGAGATGCATTTCTCTCTTTCTCTTCAATCCTGACCTGAGGGTTGGTTATTTATCACACCAGTCTTTAAACTGGGGCTTTCTCTGCCCATCCTCACCCACACTTTAGCCAGCAGTTGTCTCCCAGGTGCACAACAAGGCAGCACAGCAGCTCCTGTCACTCCCTTGAACACTGCCTTGGTGCCACAGGGCAGGACAGCAAATGTGAGAAATGGATTTGTAAGGAATTCTTAAAATTTAATAGAAAGTTTACATAGTTTTGTATATTTCTGTGTAAATACTGAGATAAGGTGTGTTGATTTAGGAAAGTTATGGAAGAGAGATGATATTGTTGAGAGAGAAATTGAACTAGAAATAAGTTTTAAGAAGTTTTAAAATATAGCTATGTAAGAAGACTAAATATTTTAGAAAATTAAAATTGTGAAAGATGTATTGTAGTAAAATTATGTGGGGTAAAAATATAAGTGATTAGTGTTAGAAGTAATAGTAGCATTGTGTGGCAAAAGCTAATAAGCTGGAAAACATTTATAAGGTATTGTAACCAGGAAATAAGTTGGCTTCTGATAAAATGGTGTTGAGTTTTACATCTCTTGTGTCTCACTCTCCATCGAGACTGATAATGGAATAAAATCTTTTTAAATGCCTCTCAGTTACCCTGTCTCTGTAAAAGCTGGGAAAACCAGCAAGCAAACAGGCCCCTGCCAGCCCCCTGGACACTGCCTTGGTGCCAGGGTGCAGGACAGCAAACAGGCAGCCCCCACTTAAGGCCAAACTAGAGATGCCCCTTTCAGTGCCCAGCCGGAGCCAATGCTTTGGGCAGCACAGGGTTGCTGTGATTGTACTTATGATGGCTACAGCACACCTGTCCCAGCTTTCCCTTTTGGAGATGGCACTTCTTGGCCATGGAGCTCATGCCACGCTGTCCCCTAGCCTCAGCTGTGCCTCCTGCCACCCCCCAGCCTCTGGCTGACACTGCAAGGAGATGTTTCTTTCCTCAGGGCTGGCCCCTGCTCAGCAGCCTGAGTGTTTCACTTGGTTTGAGCATGTCCCTTGCTCAGGACTTTAACCCCTTACAGGCAGGGCAGGCAGGGCACAGTGTCCAACAACGGGACACTGGCAACATCCAGCTGTCCCCCCAGGCAGCCCTGAGTCCCTTTGTCACCCACAGAGAGGGAGCAGAGCAGGGAGGGCATCTGAGGGGAGGCTGCTCAGGATGCAGCAGGCAGGTGAGAACAGCAGGAATCTGGGTTCTGGCATCTGGAATTGAGCTGGGTCACAGGTGCCTCAGCAGTGGGGACAGATCCAGATCCGTGCCCTCTGTGCTGCGGGCTCCACACCTGGGGCAAAGGTGGATAATGAACTGAGCAGGAGGCTCCAGCAGATGGGAGCAGGGATTAATTAGACTTTGGTTTTCTGACTGCCTTCACCTGGCTGTCAGTGGGATGCCTTTTTGAGCTACCTAAAAACAGAGACAGACAAAATTAAGGCAATAAAAAGCAGTTCTATTTATTGAAGGGCCTTCAGGTACATTTAGGGCAGACAGAGCCCCCCAGGGGCTGCACCCAAAAATGGACCACGGGTCACAGGTTTCACACTTTTATAAGTTTGGTCCATTTGCATATTGGGGGTNGGCAGCAATTGCTAGGAGGGCTACATTTCCAGCCTGGAAAGGCTAAGGGCTGTCAGCTTGCTTTGGTTGCTGCATGTTTGATCCCACTGTCTGGACATGGTGTTGGAAAATCCTTGCAGCACATAGGAAGTCCTGCTGAAGACTGTATTTATTATAGTATTAGTTACTTTATGCCTCCTCCATTGTCAGATGGAATGTTTCTGTTCAGAGGAATTCTTGACATCGTGTTACATATTATCTCCCAGTGCTATTGTCTTGTTCCAGAAGGAAGCTGTGGAAAGTGCTGATTTTGGAAATTGCACTCAGATCTTTGAGGCAGAGATTATTCCTAGAGGAAGATGGGCTTCTGTGGACATCAGCCTGCAGTGAGCACTCAGAGTGGAACAAACCAGCAGGGCTGAAAGCCCTGGGACCCTGCTCCTTATTGCTTTTAGGTGCCTGCCCTGGCCTCCCCCTCACATTTAATGCTGCACTGGTGGGGTTTGCACAGGAACACCAGGAAATGCCACCCAAGGACAGAGGAAGCAGCAGGGCCAAGCTGCCTCACACACAACTCAAAGTAGGAAAGGTTGTGTGTGTTCCTATTCTGCCAGTTGTTCTGATAAAACCCCCTTCATCTATGTCTCCTGAAGTCTACTGCTTTGTTTGTGCTCTTTCTCTTATGTTTCTTGAGACTTTTTGTATGATTCAATTAGAAATTCATCGGTGAAGAAAATAACATGTTTTAAGAATTACTTTCAAACTGTATTCCTTGGTTGCTTGATGGGTTCCTAAAATACTTTTTCTTTCTCTTGCTGGTTTCCAAGTGTTTTAACACAGAGACTAGAGCCTCTTTCATGTGAGAAATGTTTTTCTGCTGTGAAAACGTGCAGAATATTTGCTCTGAGTGGAGGTGAAGGACGTGCCCTGGGTGGTCAGTGCTCCCTGGGAGGCACTGCTCTGTAGTAGAATGAACTTTTGGCTCTGTGTGGCATCAAGTAGCAGTCAATGGCTGTGTTGCTTTGTATTTAAAAGGAAGGTAAATGAATGTTGCAAATTATTGTTTAGAAATCTGGCTTTCACATCAAGGAGCCAAGGTAAAGAGGGGATTTTATTATTATTTTCTGTTAGTAGTTATTAGCAAGGTGTCAAAATTGCCTCTCCAGAATTTCTTTGCCAAATAACTACAATGCCAGACTAGGACATTTGAGACAGCCATTTGAAGCAGTAGTAAAGTAGCACTGACCACACCTGAACCTCAACCCATTCACACCCTGTAAACCTGAGCAAATAATTATTATCTGCAGAATTACAGGAAGAGTAATGAAGCTCAGATAGGGAGAAAGCATTTGGTGAGCTAGACTGTGCTTTCAGTGTGGTTACACCACTCAGCTGAACTTTGAAATGCTCCGAGAGAAATATTTGCCCTCGAGTACAGCTGATCTGACACAGGAAAGGGTCTGGAACAGGGCCTGTGGCTGATTGGAAATCTCTCAACAAAGATGAGAGAGAAGGAGAGCTGCAAATCATGGCATTGTTCCACATAAAATAAGAATTTATTTTTTAACTGAAAGGTGGGAAAACTCAGCTGAGACTTTGAAGCTGGGAAATGCCTTAGTAGTAGGTATTGGATTGCTAATGAGCTATGAACTTTACTGAACACAATGTATTGATTAAGATGGTATTTTCCTAATCTTGTTCTTAACACTTATTTACCCTTCCTTAAACTTAAGAGAAAGTATTGCTGTAGATACATGTTTATTGGGTCTCAGAGTAGCTACACCTTCCTACTGGCCAACTCCCTTTGTACTCAAACCAAGTAGAAACACATTCCATGGTGCAGGCAGGTGAGGAAAGCAAGCTGATGTTGGGAAGAGCCTCAAGTCTGGAGGCTGATTTATTTATTAAATACCGATTTACTTGGATGCAATGCTGGGGTTACATCAAAAAAAAAATCAGTATTCTGTGCACACCTCCCAGAGCATTGCAGCACAGAGCTGAAATGGAATTTATTGCTGCTGCCTGTGGAATGGGCAGAGCTTGTCTGTCCCAAAGCCTGCAGGTGCAGATGGGGTGACTCTGCTCACCAGCCCCTCTAAAGGTGCTGCAGCACAAGGTGGGAATTGCACTGGATTCAAGCTTTAATTGCTGGGCCTCAGAAATATAAAGAAAGAAATGTTTTCCCCTGGCTAAACAGGCTGCTCTGCTGGATTGGTCTTAACCAGCAATGGCAGCAGAGCACACAGGCCCATGTGCTGTAGTCCTTAGCTCAGTGCTGCTCTGTGAAATCAGGAGTCTTTCATGGGCTTTTTTTATTCCATTTGTGCTGGAAATATCAGAGTAACAGTCTCCTTGTGTTAACATAGTCATTTTCTTTTAATCTTTTCTAAAATGCAGAAAAACCAAAGGAGAAAAGAGAGGTGTTACCTAAAGATTTCCAAGATACTGGTTTAGCTCTTAGGGCTACAGTTCTTTTGGACAAATTGACTCCTCTTTGCAGCTCTTTTTGAGGGATTTTGAGGTTTTCTTTTCAAAAACATTTCTTCCAGGATTTTTTTCCTCTTTCTTTACCCTAAAAGATACTTCTTCCCTGGTTGTAAAGCCTTTCCTAAGTCGTTACCTCACAGCTCAAAGGAAGAAGCAGGGGCAGGGGGAGGAATCAATGTCTGAATGTGCTCAGGCCTAACACTCACACCTGGATAAGGTGTTTTGCAGTATTATTTGTTTTATTTTACAGTTGCCTTTTTTTTTCCTTTCACTTGGAAAGTGTTCATAGCAAAAACCTTTATTGCAACATCACATGTTCTGGAAACATGATTAATAAAGAGCTTTCAGGAATTGAATTATCAAGGAAGAAACTGCTTGTATTGATTTACTCTATATACATATATATGAAAAAACTTCTTTTGTGACATGACTTCTCCTCTCCCCACAATTCCTGGCAGCAAGAAGAAAGCAAATTTCTACCAGATGGTGTGGAGGCAGTTCAGATTCTGCTGTGGAGGTGATGGCACAGGTGTGGGGCTGTAAGATCACCAAAGGGCTCACTGACAAAAGCCAGTGTATTGCAAATTATGGCCAGGAACCAGGAACTGACTCTTCCTTGGGCTGCTACTGACACTGGAATTACTAAAAGCAGTTTTGGAGTATATTCTGTTGCTGACAGCTGTGCAACAGCAGTACAGCCTCTAAACCATGTGAATAATGGACATTGAGAGTTTTCCTGAAAACCTTTAAAAGTAAAACTGTGATCATAAAGAAAGTTTTCTTTTATTAACTTGCCTTCCCTGGGAGTGACTGTGGGATTGTGAATAGCACAGTATGAACTGTGGGAAAGCTGCTCAGGAGCACAGGTCTGCAGCTTGCCAAACCCAGGCTGGAGCCACTCAAACTTCTCCTCCTCTCAGGGAATGTGGGGCTGGCCTTGGCCTCACAGTGAGAGCTGCTGCAAGCAGAGAATGTTTGCTGTGCAGTTCTGCAGAACTGATCCTGTGAATGATCCTCTATTTCACTTACTTCATAGCAGAGCAGTGTCAGAACGTGGGCTAAATATACAGGGCTGCTTTTTGGACATGCATGAATTTTCACTGATTGTTTGTCGGCATGCAGTCCTGCCTGATGATTTAAACTTCATGTGGCAAATGTAATGGAGGATGTAAATCTTCATCTTGCTTCTCAACCAAACCATAAAAATAAGATAATCTGGTTCATCCTATAGCTCATGCTAAAATGAGTCATATGCATGTGTATACACTTCAGGGGTCATTACTGAAATTCCTGCTGGTAATAGGTTCAAGAAAATCCCTTCCAAGGGAAATAAGCCAAATAGCTTTGCTCTATCATCACTCCTACAGGGGCAGCCACTGGGTCCCAGCAGGGATGTCAGCATCCACCAATCTGTGTTTTGAGTGAGGCACCAGGAAGCAGAGTTTTCTGGGCCAGTATTTCAGGAAAACATATGGCAGTGTCTGCTGCTCATGAAAGGCAATGGTTTAGTCAAGCACTCAATCAGGGCTTTCCCATTGCACAGACTGACAGGGATCCAGTCTTCCCCACACTGGATTCTGGTGCAAAGCTGTTTTGCATTTCCTACAGTAGCCCTGGTAGAAACTTGCTTGCAGCTAACCCGTGCAGGATCTGCACTCCTGAGCATCAGCATGGAAGTCTTCAGGCTAACAACACCCAAGTCCACCAGCCAGCCTCAGGAATAGATAAGTGAGTTTCTTGCACAAGGAAACAACTAAACACTGCCTTCTATTGTAAGCTGTATTTTAATTTTGGTGTTGTAACACACATCACATTGGATGGAGTTACTAGAGGGTGAGCACTGCTGCTCCTAATATCCTGTTAGGATGAGGAATGGGCTAGCACTGGAGGAAAGGGCAGTTCCCACTCCTTGTCTTTACTGTTTGAACTGGCATTGAAGTTGGTTTTGGTCTGCCTGCCCCAACTTTGGACACTGCTGCCTCATTGCTGTTGCCCTGAACACACTGACCTTGTTTATAATGGACTTGTTGATGTTGAATTAGTAGTTGCAAATGGACCTCTAGACTTGTAGATTAAATTTAAAAGTATATTAGTTACACTAGTTATATCAGTTATATTAGTTATCCTGTGATACAGTCATGTTTCTCTGCTTGACAGGATAAATAATTTGGTCTTCTGAGAATCTTGATTGTATTCTTTTTCTGAAACTGGCATTAATGACATGGCTTCTAGGGGCAGAGCATTCTGACTTCTTTGAGATTCTCAGCAGTTTGGGCATCAGGTAGGACAGCAGGAACTCTACCATTAAGCACCTACCAGAGTGCTATCTGGTCTAATAATTTTTCTGTCATTTGGGACCCAGTAGTGAAGCAGATTTCCCCTTAAGTGTAGAATGACTTTGTTATGCAAGGTAATGATTTTCTTCCTTTCATTTCAAATGAGGTTTGTGTTTTTCCAGTCTATAACCAAAGTATCAGCACAGTGTCAGCTGTAGGTGGGATTATAAGCAAGAATTGCCAAAGCATATAAAGTATGGATATCCACACAGTCAGATGTTGCATGGGGGCTCTCATCATTAAAGTACTGTATTAGTAGCTTCCATTATGTTGCTCTCCTGTGGTGCAGCATTCTGGATCAGAAGAGACCTGCTATTTCACATGCACTCCAGCTGTTCCCTTCACCCACCACAGTCAAACCTCGTATTTTCTTCTTTTTAATGAGTTACGTGTGTGGAAAGCCAAAAAAAAAGCACCAAAAGCCTAGCAGAGGGAGATGGTTAAGATTGTTTCCTGCATGAAGAAGCTGAGTGAGATTACCGAGGGTCCAAGAAAGTTTTTCACAGCCATGTAAAATGCAGAGCTGTGAGACTGACTCACTTCCTTGAGCACTGTCCAAACAGACCAACACCAGGGTGGTTGCCTTTGTCCCTGCTGCTTTTGTTTCTGAGAGCACTGATGATTTCTGTTTTCTAGTCTCTTTTTGTTCTTGCTCTTCTGTGTTCTGCACTCATTATTATTCTGTTTTGATTTTGGTTTTACTGGCCATCAGGGATATTTCCCATCTCCTTATGTCTCATCTTAAACTACGTGTGGTTCAGAGCTCTGACTGATGGTCCCAGGATGCCTGGTTGTGGCTTTGATGCATGTCATAGTCCAGGAAACTGAAATCCCAACACAAATCACCTGACACAACTCTTATGTTTGTGAGGAAAAGCTGTGCCCAGCGAAGTCAAAGCAACAATGAGAGCTGTGTCCCTTCCTCAGAAGCCCCCCCAGGACAGCACAAACTGCCTGTGTGTGCCTTGCCAGCCTCTGCAGCCCCAGAGGCCCCTCCTGTGTCGGTGGCACACCTGCAGCTTTTGCACCTCATCTCCTGCCAGCCTCATGCCTCCTGCACCCAGCACAGCCCTCCCAGAACAGGGGTAGATCACTCCTGCAGGATGCCCCACCGCTGGGGGTGGTCTGAGGGTGTCACACTGATGTTCAGAACTTCCCTGGTGGTTTTTGGATCCTCTCAGCCCCTGCTGTAGCTGAGTATACTAGTTTGAAAACAAACCAGTGAGAGATTCCAAGTCAGTACAATTTGATAGGAAAATTAAAATAAAGGCAGAAAACACTGGCTTAAACTGACAGAGTCAGGATACAGTCTGGCACCCTGTGGGTCAGGGTGATGGTGGCAGTCCCATTAAACGGTGGCTGCAGTCCTGTTGGAGGGATAGATGTGGTCCTGTTGAAGTGGTGATCCTGTAGAAGGGTCTGGTATTCCTCTGAAGGTCCAGTGGTGGTTACATAGCTCTTGTTCCCTGGGAATGCAGTAGGTGAGGGCTGGCTGTGGTGTTCCACACCTCAGATTCTATCCAGGTAGGAATGCTTGGTTCCTTCCCCTGGGCAGAACATCTCCCAGTGGGATGATGGAATTTTATCAGTCATGCAATGAGAGTTGATGGCCCATTATCAGAAGATATACCTCCAGAGGGAGTTATCAGGGATGAGTCCTGGAAGAGACAAAGAACACTGCCCCACCTGGTTTTAGCAGCTTAGGGAGATGGTGACAGAATACAGACTTCTGGTTACATCTTCCATCATAACCTAAGACACAGAGGTGTGGACTTGCAGAGCAGGACTCCTGCTCTGTTTTGAAAGCCTGCCCCATCATCTCCAAAGAACTGACATAACCATGGCCACAGACCTGACCACCAAGCTGGTCCTGGTGCTTCAGTGCCTTGTGACTTGGAGTAGTTGCACGGCAATTTGCAGAAAGCTTGCTGACAATAACACAAGCACTGGCTGGCCTCTGCAGAGGAATATCCCAACTCTTGGCATGCAACCAACACAGCACATAAGCTTCTGTCTCCTCTTTCTTTGAACCATCTTTCTGCTCCAAATAATCTTCAGGAAAAAAAAAGGATTTAAAACCTCAGTATCAAAGTCATGTACCCAGTGGTCATAAAGAACTGCAGAACAAACAAGATTTGTCTTGTAGCAGAGCTGAGGGGAGGGAGTGGGTGCTGTTGCTTGTCATACTCCTGTGATGGAGCAGGGCCTGGGAAAGTGGCCCTGAGCTGGTATAGGTTAATCAGAGTGGCATTTTAAGGTCCCTACCCCCTAGCTATACTTAAAGAGCTTTTACAACATTAGTTGCTTCTGTACTGCTTCAATCCCTTCTGCAAGAGACTAATCCCCTGCAGTATCTTTTGGAAAGAGGGATGGGTTGAAGCTGTGGTGGTTTGAAAGTGGACCACCAGTACTTAAAATCTGAGAACTCTGTATAGTCTGGAGGCCTTTATAGCTCTGCTGAACTACCACTGGTCTAAAATATTGCCAGAATGCATTACTTGTCTCTGGAAGCCATTTGTTTTCATTCACTGCACCAAGTAAAACAGGCCCAGAGTTACAAACAGCTCGGTCTGTGCTGGGGCTGTAATTCTGCTGCACTGCTAAAGGCCACCCTCACTTACCAGTGCCACTGTCACTGACATAGCACAGTAGCTCAGGTAACTTCCCCGGGGTGGTGGCACAGCACAGGTGCTTGTGTTGCTGATTTTAGGAGCTCTTTAAACACAGACAGAGCTCTCTTACTCTGAGGATGATTAAATCCTGAAGCAGGATTGCCTAGAGAGGTTGTAGAGTCTCCAGCTTCAAATATTCAAAACCTGACTGGCCACAGTCCTGAGGAACCTGCTTTAATTGACCCTGCTTTGAGCAGGGCATTGGGCCACATGATCTCCAGAGGTGCCTTCCAACCTCAGCCCTTCAGTGATTCCCTGACAAGGGGTTCAGTGCAGTCACAGTAGTTTGAGCACTGTCTTTAGCACCACCACAGAACTCCACTCTGTTCCTATTCCAAGAGGCCTATCAGCAATCTAACTTTAAAATCTGCATTTCCTGGCTTATGAGATCACCCGTGGAGGTAGATTCTCATTTCCTGAAATGATAAGAGCCCAACAGATAAGCAAAGGGCAAGAGCTCCTCAATCTGTTAGTTATATAAGCACATAAATATAACAGTCACTTTTCTTAGCATCAGGTACTTACTCTGTAATTGGTACCACTTAATGTAAAGCGTTGTTCTCGATTTAAAGGCTGATGTAATTGCAGTTTTGCAGACCTTGGTAGCATACCAATGCAGTCACTTCTGTGCAAAGCAAAGCACTTGGTGTGCTGTTCATCATATGTCAGTGTAAGACTTGGATGTCACAGAAATAGGACCAGATTTTGGATGTAGACAGCTGGTTTAATACATTTATTATTATTATTATTTTTTTTTTTTCTACATGAATTACAGATTTTATTTCAGATACAGCAATTGCTGCAGTATTAACCCAACTACCTAAATTTTCATATAGGATAGGTAGAAAATTCCACTATAAAGAGAACCTCTGCAGAGAGTGGG
>VXBC01005966.1:713568-753561 GCA_013399945.1 Ploceus nigricollis | reverse complement strand
GCTCCTGTTTGTCTGGGGGCTGCTCCTGTTTGTTTGGGGGCTGCTCCTGTTTAGGGGCTGCTCTGGGCGGCTCCGAGCCTGGTGGCTGCCCAAAGCTCGGACCTGTCATCTGCTGGCCTGGCAGAACAGGCAGGACAGCCCAAATACCCCTTCACCTCCAGCAAGAGAAAAACGCCATCACTTTATCATAAACAGCTCTTCAGCTGAAGCAGCTAGGGATTTGAGCATGGAAATCTGGCATGGAAATGCCTTTCATTACACGCGTGTGCCTGAGCATTCCCATGAAAAACTGCTTTTGATCAGCAGGCGGCTTGGAAGGGCTGCGCAGCCCCGCGGGTTGTGCTGCCCGCGGTCCCCGCTGCGGAGCCGAGCCGGGCAGGGGCGGGCCCAGCGCCGCCATCGCCGGGGCCGCGGCGCCATCTACGGGCGGAGCCGCGTGAGGGGAGCGCGGCTGCCGGAGCCGTCTGTGAGGCTGTCCTCACACAGCCCCGGGACCGGCTCTCCGCCGCCTCCCTGGGAAGCTCGTTCCAATGTCTAATCACCCTTGCTGGAAAGAAATTCCTGTCCAATCTGAACCTCCAGCACAGCTTAAGGCGATGTCCTCTGATCCTGCCCCCTGTTCCCTGAGAGCAGGGCCGGCCCCCACCTGGCTACCACCTCCTGCTCAGGGAGCTGTGCAGAGCCATAAGGTCCCCCCTGAGCCGCCTTTTCTCCAGGCTAAACACCCCCAGCTCCCCCAGCTGCTCCTCACAGGACTTGTGCTCCAGCCTCTTCCCCAGCTCCATTCCCCTCTCTGGACTTACTCCAGCACCTCAATGTCTTTCCTGAATTCAGGGGCCCAGAATGGGACACAGCACATGAGGTGTGGCCTCATCACTGCCCTGGTCCTGCTGGCCACATCATTGCTGATACAGGCCAGGTGGTTTTGGTCTTCTTGGCCACCTGGGCACACCTGGGCTCATGTTCAGCTGCTGTCAAACAGCACCCCCAGAGCCTTTTCCTCTGGGCCACTTTCCAGCCACTCTGTCCCCAGCCTGTAGAGCTGCAGGGGGTAAGAGCAGAACTTGGAACTTCACCTTATTGAACCTCATACAGCTGGCCTCGGTCCATGGATCCAGCCTGTCCAGATCCCTCTGCAGAGCCTTCCTGCCCTCCAGCAGGTTAACAGTCCCAACCAGCTTGGTGTCATCCATGAGCTCAGGAAGGGTAGACTCAGTTAGGTACAGGACTTTCCTGCTGGCCTCCAAACTTGGGAGGTGGCTGTGGCCTGCCCAGCTGGGAGCACCCAAGGGCACACCTGATGGATGGCAGGAGATGCAGCTGCTGCTTGGGATAAGCTCACCTCAGCCCCCATGCACCTGGCCCCAGAAAGCTCAGGGGGCTTATCAGGGGTCATTCTTTTTGACTTTACCTGTCATACTTTGCAAAATGCTTGGCTAATTTTGGTACATAAAGTACACTGAGGATTGGGTAGAATCGCTATTGCATCCACCATAGTCAGTCAGATAAGGCTGAGCATTGTTGGTCTGAAACTTTCCCAATTGGCACCTTAAAAATCATCACATGGCTCTTAAACTTGAAATTATTAATGCAGATACACTGGAGTTTTTATGTGCCCTGTGAGTCCTGAAGCCTTTTAGAGATGCGTCAAAAACTGAAACCCAGTGAGACGCTCTGTGGCACCTGGGAGGCTCCAAACCAGCTGGGTCTGTGCCAGCCAGCTGGAACCAGCTCTGGTTTGTGGTTAGTGACTGCTCACAGCGTACACGATGGGGGGACACTCAGCTCCACTGAAATTCAGGAAACACTGAGCTCACTGCAATGCAGTGCAGTAGAACTGCAGCAGGAAAGAGGGACAAATACAGGTGCTTTTAGGAACACAACCCAAGTCAATTATGGCAGTCACATTTTGCAACCACAAAGAGGAGAGGGAATGCAGGAGCAGAGGCAAAGCCCATTCTCTAAGCTTCTGGAAGCTGAGAAGGTGTGGAGCTGCTAAGCCTTGCACAGCAAATCTAGTTCCCTGACTTGTTCTGGTGCAGAGAATTTCAGTACAAGTGGGCTTGGGTGGGTAGGATTAAATATACATGATGTGCTGCTTAGCCTAGTAAATCCATCATATGGAACTGCTGACTGACAAAACAGACATAGTCAACATAGCGTGCTGTGGAGAAAAGCAGTGCATACTCTGACATTAGCTGATGGGTTAAAATAGCAGTTTTGTTTTCATTCCTTCCCCAGTTTGGAGGCTAAAAACCCACCACCCCTCAGCAGTAAAAACAAAACATGCCCAAAGCAGGGATACTGTTTAACAAAATGTACTGTGGTCCTTTGGACTAGAAGTTTAATTCCCTGCAAACATGCAAGATTGTCTGCCTTTAGGAGGCAGAGCTAGCCGTGGTCATTTAGTGTCTTTGTCAAAACAAACTTATTGATTGTACCCAACTGGTCTGAAGCAATTCATAAACAGGAAATACCAATAGACCAACCAGTAGCATTTTGCCCAGAGCAACATCTGTGCTCCAAGCAGCTTAGTCTAACACTAAACAGTACAAATCTGTTGATAACACAATGTCAAATGGTAAATCTGGATCAGTGTTGCATATATCCAAGATTAAGCACTTCTGAGTCAAATCCTTCAACTCCATTAGAGAGAAATAGGTCTTAATTCTAATCTTGGTATAGTGGTGTTAGTGTGGAGTTACTTTGCTGATTTCACAGACCTTACATCACACTTAATAAATGGTAACTGAGATGCCCAAGGTATGTCAGCCTGAGCTGTCTACACTCCAACTAAATGAGAAGTGTTGAATAAAGGCTAGTAAACATGTCAAGAAAAAACAATTACACTAAATATGAATTTTATTGCTATGGTTATTTTGCTATAAATTAATAATGAGAATGAGGACATACAGTAAAAGCTGCAGTGAAGACAGGGAGTGCACAAGAACATAAAGGTTTTAGAGAGGAAATTTGTTGCATGCTACCCTCCATGACTTACACAGTCTTATGCTGAGGAGGAAAACCACAAACACATCTGAGGAACATGGGTGTGAATTTTCTCCTCCACTCCACTTGCGTAGTTGGTTCCATCACCTACTGAATCTTCACTGAAGAACAAAGTAAGCCAGGGTTGGATGGCATGCAGCGTAGCTCCATCTGGACACTGCTCAGAATGTGCTTCAGCACTGGGGAAGATGTGTCTTTGCTGAAGTCAGTGCAGTTGTTCTGTACAGAAACACTGTCCACCCCCTCCTCCCCAGTCCATAAGCCTTTACCCACTCACTGGAAGAGACTGGCTCTCCCTCAAATTCATGCAAAAGGAGCCAACAGCTGTATTTTCACATGTAACTACGAATAACTACGAATAACCCTGGCTGATCTCTTTAATGTGGTCAGACTTATCAGAGAGCTGACCATTCCCACCCCAGTCTGAGGAAGCCTGCTCTGTCCAGCTGTCCATAACTGTGAGCCCAAAACGAACAAGTCCCAGATGAACGTGTGGACTCGTGACCTCCTCAATTCTAAACAGACTGGCACTGCTGGACAACAGATTTATCTTTCCCTGACAGTGTACACTGCACAAAAACAGTGCCACTGTGGTACCTGTGAACCTCCCATAGCTTTAGGAAGCTTAAGTGTTGGGCCCAGAGCAGGAATGTGTGCTTGAGTACTATGCAAATATAACTGGAATTATAGTCATGAATAGCACCGTTCAGAAACAAACTATCATTTCAATCTGCTTTGAAAATTATCTTGCCACACCTGCTGCCTCTTCCCCTCACTGTGGTATCACTGGTCTGCAGAACTTGGCATGGCTGTCCCTCCAAGCCCCAGATCCCATCTCCTTCAGCTCACAGCAGCATCCACACCAACTGCAGATACATTAAGTGCAGAGAAAGGCTATTGAGTCACGACTGTGCATCCAGCCAGACATTCCTGTGCATCTGACCAAAGCACTGCTGTTCCTGAGCAACAGGAGACATGGGCATGTCTTCAGGAAGCAAGTCTGAGCTTCAGCAGCCAGGGACTTCAGGTGGCGATCCCCATGCTGCTGCTTTGTGCACCAGGATGTTGCCACTTCTGTCTCTGCAGTGAGATCAGAAAGGCTACAAGCACCTGCAGGGAGATAACTGTGCTCTTCATTTCAGGCTCTAGCACAAGTTTGTACACTTGCTTTCTGGATTCTAAATGCCTGTGCTTCTGAGATAGAAAATAGTTCATGATTTTTGTATAAAAGTGGCCTATTGTTTCCAAGCCGAAACTACAATCTTTGGCTTCAATTTGTAGTGTGTTTTTCCATTGACAAGTGTAAGGTTATTTTCTTAATGGAGAATTACTTCAATTTAAACTTTTAAAAAGATACTTTCTTTTGAATTTTAACCCAGGAATGTTTTGCATTCAACAATCTTTATTTTATATACTTCACTTGAAGAAACGAGGGACCTAGACAGAATTATCTCCTGAAAACACAAAAGACGTGTTCCCCTGCTGTGACTAACAGTTCTTCTGAAAAAAAAAAGCCCAAAGCAAAACAAAAAACCCAGCTGATTCACTTTTTGTTATCCTTTCCCAATCATTAGGAAATTCAAAAAAATCATATGATGCCCAGTGGTTTTATTCTCCCCTACTCCTTACAAGTTAAGAATCACAGAGGAAGAAGAGGAGATGGAGGCATTCTGCAGAACTCGCTGCAGAAGCACAAACCAAACAGCAGCATAGACCTGTAATCAAATTCACCTCTTAAAGGGCTTCTTAAAAGGGCAGACATGTTTGTTCACTTACATTCCATCCCTTTCTGACCTCAAGGTCTCTAAGAGAGCTTCAGTAGTGTACTGCAATTCCTTTTGGTTTGGACTAGCAATAGGAAACTTTCACTTTAGTCCTCTTTTGCACTTCCAGAATGTCCTTTCAGTACATCTGACTGGCAGAACACATGCAGCTTGTGTTAACCTGTGAAAGGACATGCTTGCACATTGGTGTACAGCTCAGAGCCAGCCTCCTGAAAGCAGTTTACCTTCCCTGGATTAGGCCACTCTTAGTAAAGCAGCCACAATTACATCTGCCTGTTTACTTCCAGTGATTCCACTTGGCTGAGTTAGTCCTAAGGCTCCTGAAAGCCTAGTGCTTCCCCTGGCTGCTACCCAAATTCTTGTCCAGGACCTCTATTGCTTAAATAAGTAGGACAGAGCCAAGAGAATTTTAGGATGAAATGGAGAAGATTGGGACTTCAGCTAAATTTATTTAGGTGCAAGTTCTCATCTATTTTCATCTTTCCTGACATGAAACCCTGTGAACCATAAGGAAATTAACCTTCTTCTAAATGGAAGCA
Source organism: Ploceus nigricollis (assembly GCA_013399945.1). Taxonomy (NCBI): domain Eukaryota; kingdom Metazoa; phylum Chordata; class Aves; order Passeriformes; family Ploceidae; genus Ploceus; species Ploceus nigricollis. The sequence goes on along the minus strand of VXBC01005966.1, from coordinate 748,229 downwards.
CAAGTAAGACTTAACATTAAAGCAGTATGCGAATACAGGAAGCTAAAAGTAGAAGTATAAAAATAAGTCCTCTTACTATAAGAACTCAACTTAGGCACCCTGCCTCATTTACCTGAACAAGAAAGCCCATGCATTTCTTCAGAGCTTTCTTTCTCTGCCAAGCACAGCTCAGCATGGATTAGAACGGGCCATGTAACACACAAAACAGCTGCACTCCAGGGGACAGCACACTGTGTAGAGAAACACATACAAGCAAAGCCAGACAGGTTCCTTGGAGTGTTTTTCTCAACAAGTCATAGAGGGAAGAGGAGACCTGCTGAATGTGAGGGGGAAATGTACATACAACAAACCCAGGCTCAGCTGTGCTCAAAATTAGTTGCAAGTAAGGAACCTGGTTCAGCAAACCTTGGTGGCTAAGAGGCAGGCATCTTATCCTAGCCCTGGCAAGGCAGCTGATATCAAAGTGCCTGTGTGCAAGGTCTGCCTGTGTTGCTTGTCTCTCCCCTCCTGTTCCTGCCTGCAGAGGGGCTGGCAGGCCCAAGAGGTTGTTCAACTTCCTTCTCCTCCTGTAGCCTCTGCAAAGCCATGGATTAAGGAGCAGAGACAATGGCCGGTTCCTAACAATGCAGCTGCTGCAATGTCTGAGGCTGCTGTTCTGCAGACACCTGCAATGCTAAACATCCAGTACTTCCATCTGACCAGAGAAGAGTCATCCAGGATAAAGAGGGAGCTAGAACAACAAACACTGCTCTTCCTTGCCACTGGTCATTCACATTTCTGGGAGAATAAAAGAATTGAGGAGTGCTGCTGCTTCTTAGTGGTTTGCTCATACATTCTGAGACAACTTCACCTGGATGGTGTGAGAGGCAGGTACTGGGCTCCACCTAAGAAAACACACTACCATCTACAGGCAAGTCTGAAAACAAAAAAAACCCACAAGCATGGCAGGCTGTCTAATGCTAAGGAGTCTTTGCTGAGCTCTATGTTTTTCCAGGGAATGTTTAAAAGCCGGTAGTATGTGTATACTAATGCAGGACTCCTGTTAACCTCTTATTTGAACTAGATCTTAGACCTCTCCCCCAAAAAAAATCTTTTTTCCTATGGTGTTTACAATAACAACCTGTTCATAAAGCAGGGGACTGTTACCATGTGACACTGGTGCTCATATTGATCCTTATAATTCTGAACATCAGACCAGAATTCAAGAGCAGCACATGCCATTTCCAACCACTTAACTAAATGGTGCCTTTAAACTCTCATTAAGACAGTTAAGAATCAGTTATTAAGATGTCACTACTGAAAAATAACTATTGCATTTTTCAAAGTTTAACAGTAAACAACATTGCCAACATATTATTGCACACAATAAAGGGGTTTGGAACTACAGAGATAAGGAAAGGGTAATCTAGAAGACCCAAAAGAGTGATCCCAGAGCCATTCCAGTTGCTGCTCCAGCCAGCATGCCCAGTGCAAGATCTCCATCGCTGTCACGGTAACGCTCCCGAATGATGACATGGTTTGCAGGGGGCTGGCCATAAGGTCCTAGGAAATAAGAGGTTGTTGGGAGGAGGGCAAAAGAAATGTGTATCTTAATACCATACACTGCAATTTCAAAACAGGCCGTTCTTTCAGCTTCTTCCTTCAAATGAATACTAATATTTTGTCAGCTGCACAGGTAGAATACATTTCTGCTTTGGATTCAGCCTCCACAATTATTAAATCCAAGGGCAATCCTAGCAACACTCCTAGCCTTGTAACAGCTTAATATCTGTGAGGAAAACTCATCACAAATGTAAAAGTGAACATTGTTCTGCAAAGAACCTATGAATTACTTGTATTCACTTTGTGGGTTTAATATAAGAAATGGGTCTAAAAATTGATTCAGCCTTGAAGTTAAGGCAAATACTTTAGTTCCTCCCCCTTACCCCCTCCCTCTGAAAAAATCTTTGGCAGGTCATTTGTCTGAAACTGTGCATCAGTTATTTACATTTACTGCCTACTGCAATTCAGCCTTCACATCTTGGACTGATCTGTGGGGTAGTGACAGCTGCTACATTTCTGTTCAGATGAAAACTGGCCAGTAGTAAGAAATTAACCTTAGACTCAAGAAGCCACTGACTAACCCTTGCTCTGTAACAGACTTGTACCAGCTTCACCTTTCATGTTTTCTGATTTAGCTCTTAGTTGCAACGCAAACATAACAGTACTCATTTCCCTTCCAGACATTTCAGGGAGATTAAATGTTCTTGAAAATCCCACAATGGTGTTTTGTAACAGATTCTTAAGTAATCCAACTAAATACAACTAGGAAAGGCTTTCACTGACTCTCAACAGTGCATGACTCTCCCCCCTGAGAAGGACTGCAGAGTCACTGCAGAGAAGGAGCAATGGGGCTGAAGGACAGGGGTTAAGTGAGATGCTGTGGTGAATCTGAACCCTAAGGTTTAGTTGCAGTGACCCTGGTGAAGGAAAACACTGAGCCTTGGTTACTATATCTTAACACACTGGACTTGCAAACTGGTCAGGGCAGTTACTGTCTGATGCTGCATTGCTATCATATGGGTTTGGCTTGATTTCCAAGGCCTGCTGGAAGGTTTTAAAAACAGTTCTTGGGTTTTTAAAAAGCTACTGCTTTTCAGAACCAACAGAACACACATTCCTCTGTGTTTGAATATATATCATCTGTATCTTAGGACTTCAGTAACTTATATGAAGAAAACTTTAAAAGCTTTAAAGGCTGATGCACCTCCCTTATAACAAAAAGTGGAAAAGGCAAGTGAAATAACCAGAAAAATGTCAAATGGAATACAAAATCTCCCTCAAAACTGAAATAAAAAATTCTCAGTAGAGATTCTTGTTTGCAGAGTCAGATCATAAACAATTAATTTTCTCATTTTTATTACCATACAACTCTAAAGCCCCAGTTCTGTAGGACTGAGGCTCTGTGCAAAACTAACCCTAAATTAAGGTGACTATGATTAAAAGCACACCCTACAATTTTACTCTTTGCTTCCTGTTTTTGAGATTGAAAGCTATACAAACCTGAACAGAGCAACAGAAGATTTTATGTGGCTGAAATGCTGCTTTACAGCAATTCCAGCACATGGGGAAGGAACCAGCTACAACCTTGTTCTGAGAGTGGATTTACCTTTGAAACTTGCATTTAAATAATTGAACTAGGTTTAAGAGCAGCAGATGAATGAAAAGCTCCATCAATGCCCAATATGAAGTACTGAATCACAAAATCACATCTTCTTCTGGCTCTTGTACCTTTCCTTAGAAAACATGCTGTAGTTAGAGTTCTGTATGCTTCAAAAGGAGTTTACAAAGCAATGTAACTATGCTGAGATTACATTGGGAAGGATAAATCCCTTAATACCAATTTCACTGCAGTCCCTTTGTTGTGAAAGGGTGAGTGGACTGGGTTCCAGTGACAGGTCAGGTTTCTTTCTCTGTGTGCAGGAGTGGTGGCTGGTAAAGGATGGTGATTAATAGAGCTAAAGATTGACTCAAATAAGCTTCTTGGGGAAGGTGGAGGATGTGGCTGATTACCTTGGTATGGATACTGATAGGGCAGAGCATAAGCTTGTCCATTGGAGGCATAGAAGATCTGAGGGCCCACTGGGGGGTATGCACCATTGTACTGATCATAGCCATAGCCATAAACCTGGGGAAATTAAAAAGGGCTGTTACACAAGTACACTTTGCTGTGGATCCAATCAAGCACACTGTTCAATTTGCCTTCATTTCTAATATAATTAAAGTTTCACTAAAGTATCCAGCATGTCCTGCTACAGCCAATCTACTCCCTGGAATGGATTCAGAACGGCTGCTTGAAAAAAAGGGCACTCCTAAGCAGCATCCCCTCTCTTCCTTTCCTGGAGAGGCAATGGCAGAGGCAGAGCCTGGATCATCAGGCTGAGGCACAGCAGCCCTGCCAGCTTCTCCTCTCTGCCCTCCTGCCAACAGCAGCTCTCTGGGGAGCTCAGAAGTGCCAGGAAGGCAGCAGCCAATCCCAAAAAACTCCAGCCAGCCCTCCAAGAGGGTATGCTGCAAGCAAATATCAGATTAAAGACAAATGCTCTAGAGCTGTATGTTTTAGAAGAATTTTTTCTCCCAAAGAGGAGGCTGCACAGAGGAAGATCCCAGCACCACAACTCATTCTTAACAAGTGAGAGGCTGGAGCAGATAGTGCAACAAGCAATAGTGCTCCAAACTATCCCCTCACATACTACTGCACATCACTAAGCACATCCAGAAATCCCCAACATATCCTGGTTTGGTCCCAAAGCTGCTCCTTCACTGCAAAAGAACCTTCTGTCCAGGAACTAGAGTTATTGTGTTGCTGTGACATCTTGGTGCAACAAAATCCTTATGTGTTAAAAGTGGCAGCTCCAGTCACTACACCCTATTTCTAAAACTCCTGATCTTAGACCTTTCCAGTGCTTGCACAACATGAAAGTGTAGTTACACCTCCTTATGTTAGAAGCTGCATGATATATTTTCAAATATATTTATTTGAAAGTCAGCCAAATAAATTCTGCCCTGTCTCTCAGAAGCTTTATTTTTCAAGTTCACTGAGCAGCCACCCCTTTATACACCTCCCAACCAAACGTGCCTCATCCCTTTCAAAGGAAATCCATCTCAAATAAGAGCAGCAATAGACTGATAGTGCCTTACTCTCTGCAGTTGTAAAAAGCTTTAAAGCTGGACATAAGAGCACAATGCAGCACTTTGTGAGTGCTTGAAGGAGGCTGCTCCTGCTGTCTCCTTCATGTTGATGCTTCCTGAGTGCAACTCTTACCTCAGGTGATGGTGTGGCATAAGCTGTGTAGGGAGGAGGGGCTGAGGAAATGGCTGTCTCATCATACATCACATCAGATCCCACATAGCCCTAAACACCAAGGACAGAAAGCAGTTATCACCTGTTCCTACAGACAGACAGACAGAGCAATCTAAGGATTAAAACTTAATGACCCCAAAGAAAAAGTAACTTTAGCCACACTGTGTGTTAAGAAAGCAGCGAGTACCTTGTAAAGGCTACAAAAAGAAAGCACCTGGAGACTGGACCTGGGAGAATACAAATTCCTGATCAGCCACAGAAAGGAGCCATCACATTTTTCCCTGTGTGTGTGCCACAGACAGGGAAATGTGTACATGCAAGCACCCTGGCTCCTCCCACCATTCCAGAGCCTCAGATTTAGAAATTACCCTCCTGTTCATTATCTCTCTTCAGATAAAGAAATCTTCACAATTAAGCTGGCTGCTTCCTGGCACCCTAGAGTGGTATCACCAAATTCTGCAGAAGCAGGTAAAGGAAACTAATGCAGTAGCCAAAAGTGGTACCTGAGGCAGAGGTGGTAACACTTGAGTCCATTTAGAATAAGTTCTCAAAGACAATTAAGATTTCTTACACTACCTTTGTATTCTTGCCCCTAATATCCAAAACCTACAGTGATGCTCTTATTCCCTTTTCCAAGGCAAAAGCCAGCTCCCATTCTTTAATTCACAAGGGAACATTTTAATAAATCAACAGCAAATGTTGTATTATCTCTTGGACTGATGAAATCATGGCCTTTGAGGACATAATATGGTTATATCCCAAGTCAAACTCATGGTGAAGATTCTTAGGATTGCCTGAAACACTGTTAAAATACTATATGAAGTGGTATTTCTATCACCTGAGAAATCTGCTCACATCTCAGCAGTAAATGTGTTCTGCCCTGCCACAGGGATCTCTGTACAAGCGATGCACAAGCCTGCAAACACCTGTAAATGATGCAGTTCTCAAAGCTAAGGGGATCACCCTACTATTCCAGTGGAGTTAGGAGGCACTGCTGGATGCTTGGAATTTTTGAAAAGTGTGTCACACACCTACAGACTCAAACCCACTTCCCCAGTTAGTCCAAGTCCTCGTTGGACACCTTTAACAGCTTTGGAAAATGTTAATTTATGTATCTACTTGTGTAGAGGGCTACCTGCTCTACTTTGAGTAGCCTTGGGGTCTGCCTTGGCTGACCAAGGTCAGCACTGCCACATTCTGAGCCATCTATCAAGGCTGGCAGCAGTGTCAGAGGCATGAAAACAGCAGTTCCCATTTCCTGAAACCAGGAGCCACCATCTCACACACAGGCAGGGTAAATCCCCTAAAACTAGAGCAGACAGACCATGAGTGTTGTGGCCTCTGCATGAGGACAAATCCTTCCCTTCTCATTTAAGGCCACAGGCAGTATAGCATGGCTGCAGTCAGAGGCAGTCATGTCTAGTGCAGTTTTGCCATGACAAGTGTTTGTTTTGGGTATCTACGAATCTAAGTTATATCATCTGACAGATGCCCCAGTACAGTGGCAATGTTAATGTGACCCATCAGAAACTGAGATAAGCTTCTACAAAACACAGCACTTCCCCTGGAACAGAAACATCTTGGGTTGGTTCAGCCTAGTCATTCCAAGGAAAGCTAGTGCTGCAGAGTACTCTGGAAGGCAGTCTAAAGGAAAAACAAATTGCAGAAAATGCAGAGGTAATACACTCCTCCTCAGCATGCCTGCACTCCCCTCCAAGCATCTCACTCTTCCCCACGTCTCTGCCAAGAAGCATCCCACAGTGGGATGGATCTACATTAACAAACAGCTGCTGTGTAGTAAGCTTCCTTTAGCACTGCACCCACCTGGGAGGCAACAAACACTAGGAGTGAAAAGTTCATTTCTGCTGGTTGCAGAAGATTTGCTTGCTGCCCACAGCCTCAGTGCCCACAGACCAGCTTTCCAAACATTCCACCCAGAGAAATCATTCCTTAAAATCATTATTTTCCACACAGCATGTATTTGCCTGGACTTGGCTGCAAGGATGTGTTTGTGATCCAGAGAATCATTCTTCTTCCCACCCACAAGCTTTACTATCATGCTCATGACCCTGTTTTTCTCTAGCAGAGAAGGATGGAACATGATTTCAGAACTAAACTGCTGGACCACACAGAACACTGATGTGCTGCTTCTCTATCTAGTATAAAGTCTAGGTAGGACACTCACTGTGTTTGTTCTGGCATCCTGGAGAGCAATTTTCCATGCCCTGCAAAAAAAACCCCATTGGTTAGTGGAACACTGATAAAAATTAATGCCACCTTTTTCTTTCAGGTCAATGAAACAAACAAGGTTAGCAACTAGAGGTACTGCAGGAGCAGAGTTTAAGATACTGCATGTGTCAAAGACTAATGAGACACTCAAATGCACAAAAGTGTTACACCAAGACTAAGAAATAATTACTTTCTTTGCAGAGCTGAGAAAGAACGAGGAGGAACAAGAAGAGGAATGAATGCAGTTTTGGAGGTCCTTGCTGCAAGCCCATCAGGTAGGAAATATACAGTCATGCTTAGGATGAGGTAATGGGAAGAGATGCACCCCAGCAGAACAGCTCATGGGTGCTGATTAGAGCAGGGGCCTTGCTGCTACTGCACTTCCCAAGGGGTAGGTACACCTCACCCAGCTCCTCCCCTGCCACAGGCTGGGAGCATGCTCCATGGAACACACTTCTTGGCAAACAGTGATCCTGTGACTTATCTAATTCTACACTCTAATTCTAACTCTCAGCTCAGATGAGAGTTCACAATAATGGAATATTCCTCCTATTGCTACTGGGATGTCCTTGGGCTAATGCCACATCATGTGCTCTTGAAGAATGGTAAAAGTTTAAAAAAATCTCTTTAACAAGTGTTGCATTGATCATAATAATCAGATTCTTCTACTCCTCCTCACCCTTCAGTGTTTTCAGTGACTTAACTTGCAGTTAGTTTGCATGAGCTAGACAACTTCTAGGAGAGATACTGTTTTTTTTGTCACTGAAAACCTGCTTTTATTTGCTTGAAAACTTTCTTAAAATATATCTCTGAAAGTTAGAAGAGAAGAAGATGACTAGGGAGAGGGATAAAAGAGGGAGAAGCAGCAAAACCATTATTCTCTGGCTGTCTTACAGGCAGTCATCTGCACTCTCTGCACAGAGGTTGACTGTCTTCCCATCACGGCAAACAATCTGCAGTAAACAGTCTCTCTGCTTCCCCTCTGGAGGCTGGAAATCTGAGTGAGAAAAACAGAGATGAGTTATGAAGTATTAAGAGCATTACATGAGCACATGTACAAGAAGGGAGTCAGTTTATGCAAGTCTGGACAAAATAAACTAGGGCCAGTTGTAGCTGCCTTCCATGGCATCAGAATGAGTCCCAGAAGGAAATAACCTGTTCTTACTCTTCAGTGTCCTGAAAGTAAGCAGCTCTGAGCACCTTTCCTACAAAATGCAAGTGTCTCACAGCAGAACCAATCCAAACTTAGCAATGGTACTGTCCAGCACTTGTGTCCTTCCCTTGTGTCAGCACCAAGTGGAGCACTAACAAATGCTAGAAGTGAACTTAGGAAAAACATCTGCTGAGGTTTCCCATTTCTAGCCGTGCCTCTCTGTCCAGCCAGCACTGTGGTTACACCAGGAATGCTCTGTATCAGACACACAGTCCTGCTGGGAACATCCCAGCCTCCTGCATGCATGGTACACTGTCCTCACTGAGTTTTAACAGGAAGTATCAAACCCTAACCTCACCTATCACATGGTGATACCACACCCTGGGTATCTCCAAAGCAATTTAGGAGTTGGTGGAGTTGAGTTTTTTTGGAAGGTGGGGGATTCAAGAACAGTGAAGTTGCACACACTTTGGACACATTTACATCTGCAGCAGTGCTGTATGTGGTATGCTGGGCAGGCACTGAAGTTGTAAAGAATCTCTGGATGCACAAATCCTGAAGGTTTCATTATTACCTCGACATTCATTCCCCACTCTGAGGTTGATGCAGTGGATTCGCATGTGGATTTTATCTTCTAGATCATGGCGACTTTGATCATCGTAGAATATTAAGCGGCCATCAGACCATAGATCAAACCAGTTCTTCTTCCAACGCCGTAAAATAGTACCTTAAAAATCAGACAGTCACTTTTGAGGACACATATCAGGAAATATTTCTGTCCTAAAGTTAATAAAAAATAAACCAAGAAATCCTTCACAGTTGCCCCAAACAACATTCCAAAGTGCCAAGCAAAATCCTGTATTACAGCATTAGAGAATTGGGTGCCATATTTCATCTAGAATTCAAAGCAAAACTGATTTTATTTTAAGTGCATGACCTGACACTTGTGTTCTAACTTGCTGCAGGAACAAGCAGAGGGCATGATTAATTGGAAGACTTTTAAGTTGAGGTGTCAGGTAAAGTTTCCAAGTCCCCACCTACACAGCACTAATTAGAGAGCAGCATCTGAAGCTGAATGCCAGTCAGACATCCCAGATATGTTTATATCCTGTTTCCCATAGGAGTACCCAAAGGTCACGCGGGAATGCCGTCATGACACGTCATTTTGTGACATGTCCTTAAAGTAAAAAGGAAAAAACCCAACAAAAACAACCCACAGAACTACTTGTTTTAAGAAAACCTGGGAATTACTCAGCTGCTCTGATGTTTTCTGAAGAAATCCCAGGGAACAGGGAGAGAAGGAAGAGAAAGACCCATGACTTACTTTGCCGGAGCAGCCATCCGCTCTTCACAAACGCCATTGTTGCTTAATCTAGTGGGCAGAAGAGGAAGGGAGAGGGGGGAGAAAAGCAGTTGTCAGTATTTCACAATAATATATTAGAAAGAGGCATCTCACTACCATCTATTAGAGCTACATATACCCAGCTCAGGTTGCAGAGACGCAGCAGATCCCAGCTGAATATATTCAGTAAGCACAGCTGGTGGTGTAGGACGTAACAAATGTGCAACTGCTGCAATCCAGCGTGACTGTCAGAGACCACCTTGATGTTTAACTGGCAAACAAAACCTTACAGCTACTGCTCTTAGAAAATGGGGAAGAGACAGACTGGAATGACTGCTTCCTGACTCACCACCAGTTCCTTTCGAAGTCCTTCTCTCTGCATACGTGTACATCCTGTACCCTGCAGTCTCAAGTTACCCTCACTTCTACCTGCCTCTCTTTTTTTTTTTTTCTGTACTTCCTCTTCTGTGTTTTTCATTCACTGGCTCAAAGTCCAGTCAAAACAAAAGCTGAAACAGTTTAAACAGGAAGGAGAAAGCTGTTTTTATGACTTGTTTTTCTTCCAAATCATCACTAGCTCGCTCTAAGAATTAAATTAAGTAAAAGATGAGCCCATAAAGTAAGATTCTCAGTTCTCCTCAGCTTTTAAATGAAGCTTGAAATAGCATGGCAAGGACTCTGTTAAATTCAAGTTATCACATGTGACATTAAGTACATGGCCACTGCATTCTGGTTTATGAGCATGTTGAAAAAAGACATCAAGGATTGGATATATTGGAAAATGAGGTTTTATTTTATAGCCTAATGGTGTTCTGATTATTGTTTTAAAAGAGATGATAAAAACTCAACTATCTGGATGCAATTGAACTAGAACAGGAAGAACAGAAGCATTTTAAGCCTCCCCTGAGAAAGATGCTTTTTAGAAATTATTTGTGGGGCCTGTAAGCCAATGGGAGAGACAGACACGATCCTGAAACCCAACAAATAACATTCTACTTGTAGCAGCATAAAGGGGGGCCATGAGAGAGTGAAAGGTGGCATAGAAGATTTGATAGAGGAACTCCTCCCAGACAAACCTCAGCAGAATATGTTTAAAGCTGAGGAGAAGGGAGAAAAAGAAGAGTTTTGTAATCTTCTAGTAAAATATGAAGTTACTAAGCATCCATCTGCTTCCTGACCTCATGGATATTACTTGTAGCTGTGTCCTCTTCAGACTACTGGGCAAATACTGTAGCACACAAGATTAATACCGTCAGGATTTCATATTTAAGGAATGCCACATCCTGTACAGGTTTGGATATGATAGTGAGAACCACCTGCAGGTAAAGCCTGAACTCCAGCATAAACCTCTTATTCTTGGCTTTTGTACCAGCTTGCTGGGAAAAGAAAGGTTCTGCTGAGAGCCCACTTCTGAAAGGGAGTGTCAGACTCCTGTCCTGCTCTGGGGTCTGAGCATGCTCTTGTCACCCCTATACAGAGAGAGAGCTCCAGAAACAGAGGCCAATTAAATCTTCCAAAGTAACAAAGCAGTACAAAGGACCTGAGGCTCATTCTGCCACCACCCCAACACAGGCTTCTCTCCCCTTGATTCTCCTTTACAAGGAAGCAGTCTACTTGCTCTTCATTTTCACAGGAATGAGCGTCTCTAATGGTGTTGGCCCAATAAGGTGAAATCACTATTTCTGGAGGCTGTTTCATAGTCTACAAGTCAAAAAAGAATTTGCATGACCTTCTGTTCTGTGGCAAGTGTTAGACTAGGCCATGGAATGTTGTTGCTACCTTTAAACCGACTCTGTTACAAAATAGCATTATTAGATTTAACTTGGACACAAAAAGGGGAAGAACCACAGAAGAAAACCTCTCTCCTGACAAATTGAGTTTTGCCTGTGATTACAGAATGGCTCACAAGGTCCCACATTAAGAATGTACCTTTAGACAGCTCTGAGACAACAGCAAACGAGGCTTCAGCAGCTGTACAGCACCTTGCAGGTAACCTCAGAGGCAGCAAATAATACCCTTTCCCAATTCAGAGTTTAAGTGCCCAAAACTTCAACTCTGGAGAGAGAGCAAGGAATCACACAGAAAAATCTGTCAGCACTTAAAGTAGGAGGTGCAAAAACAATTAGATATTCTTCCTTGTCCTTTTTAAGCACAAGGGCTGGCTCATTTGAAGTTCTATACAGTATTCACAGTCCACCCACATGATGTTTAAAAGCGTATTTGCAGAGCTAGAAGACGGCCTAGCAAGATCAGCTGCATCTGAATAGTATTTGCTTGTTAAACTAGCCCAGTGCCACCAGCATGAAAAATGAGACTTAACCAAAGATAAATTAATTTATAACCAATATGAATAAAAGTGTTTTGGTGACTGAAATCTAAGAGTAGTAGCACTCTAAAGTGAACTCGAGTTAGGAGTAGAAAGGAGTGGGACGATTCCTTTCTGCTCCCTGGAACAGCAGTTTTCTGCACGGAATATAAGGTGGAATATCCAACAGTCTATTCCAGTGCCTTTCTTGAGAAACACACTTTAAAGCAAATCAAGTGTTTCTCCCTGCAGCTTGTAATCGATAACCGCAGTTGAGCGAGCAGTGGGCCCGATCCTGCAATCCGTGTAATGGAGAGGGCTGAGGCAGCAGACGCAGCTGCGGAGCTGAGCCGGCGGTGAGCAGCAGTGCCCGCAGACACCGCACGGTTGCTTTACTCTCTGTGCTTGGGCGAGTACAGGAAGTGCAGTGTTCAAACGTAACCCCACCCGGCCCCTCCCGCTCTCAACAGCGCAAGTTTTCTATTTCTGGAGCTCCCTGGCTCTGGCCCAGCTGCGCAGGCCCCTTCCCCGTGAGCTGTCTGTGCTCTCAGAGCCAGCTCCCGGCGCTAGCNGCCGGCCCCGCTCCGCCCGCGGGCAGCGCCAGCCCCGTCCTGACGTCAGCCGCGCCGCCCGGCCCGGAGCCCGCACGGAGCCGCCGCGGGGGAGCGCGCCCAGCCCGGCACAGGCTCGGTCCGCGGGGGCAGGCGTGCGCCGGGACACTGACCCCGTTCCGGTAATGCCTTCCCCCGGCGCGACACGCGCTTTCCCGGAGCTGTAAATACATCGCCTCCTGCCCGGGCCAGCGGCTGGCATTGTGGCGGTCTCACGGCACTAAGCGTCTTTTCTTCCACAGCTTCTGCTCTCATGCCGTGGAACCGCAACAGAGAGTAGCAGGCGCTTTGTTCAGGCAGCCACGCAAGTATGGGAGGCCAGGAAAGGCCGGCTGCTCTGTGCCCTTTTACATAAGGCAGCCCGCAGCCGCGCCCGGGCGATGCTTGCATGACAGCCCTGCGCTCTGCTGGGGTCAGTGCTGCCCGCACCGATGGGCACCGGCTAATTAGCTCCGTCATTCAAATTGTGTTTCCATTTCTAATGCAAAATGTTTGCGATGGTTACTGTGGAAAATGAGAACAACCTCTTATGCAGATGTAATATTTCCCCTGATTGATGGAATTTCCTATTAGAACTTTCCCCAGGCTCATTCTGGCAGCCTAGGAGGGAATGCCACTATTATAACAACCTTAAGTAAAAAGGAAAAAAAAAATCATTAATTTGTTTGCTTCAACCAATCTCTTTAAGCCTAGATAACACAGAAATAATATTCATCATAGTTACAATTTGACTTAATCTGTCAACAAGCTCCTCAACTTCCTCCTACCCATCTATTATCTCTTCTTGAGCACAACAGCAATTCTAACTAGAAATTACATAGAAAGCCTGTAGCCCTGTTCTTCAAGGCTGTAGTGTAGCCTTTGCTTTCATGTATCTCTGAAGGACCAGAAAAGTGGTGTAGGCAGAATAGGAGGGATAAAAAGATATCATCTATCTGTGAACAGAACAGAAAAGGTTTCAGAAACCACCTGTAAATGAGATTTGTGTAGGTCAAATTCTATTTATGTAGGAGTCCTTTCTCTGAGGCTAAAACTGTCACCCTTCATTGCTGAAAAAGTATTTTCAGAAACGGAGGTATTAGGTTGGTGGTGGAAGGCAAGACAACCTTTACACCGGGGGAGGGAGCAGTTTTCTTCTGGAATGAAAAATACTCCTCTTGAGGATTTGGGAATTCAGCAGATCCTGCCCTGGGTGAACAGTCATGAGGGGACAGCTGCCTTTTTGGCACGTGTTCAAAGCATTGGCTATCTGAGTTCTTATAAAACTTTAGTTTTCATATTAGGTTTAAAACCATTTTAAACTGTTAGGTGTTTCCTGGATGAATTCTCTCCATGGGTGCAGTGCATCAAGACTTTGTTTTGGAGCTGTCTGGGACCATGTCCTGTCCTGTACCCAGCCTGGAAGGTCGGGCAGGGCTGTGAACCCAGGCACAGGAAGTGAGTGCTACACACAAATCCCATCTGAGGGAGCAGGACAGAGGCACAGATCCAGGAAAGATCAGATCTTCAGTCTGCCAGAAACCCAAGCATGTGCTGGAAACACATGCAAACATCTCTTAGGCTTATCATTCTGAGATCTTCTGAATTAAACATGTTGGGCTCCTCATTTGCTGAGGAAACTTTGATCAGCGAGTTTCTAATTAGCTGTGCTGCAGAGCTGAAGGTCTGAGTATTAATACCCTGAGCAAAAGAATAGAATATTTAGGTGAATACTATTGCAACTGGGGATTTCTTTCCAAGTCATTTGCCAGTGAAGTGTGAAAGTGAAGGCTTTTGTTCAAATGTTCAGCCTGCTCACAATTGCACTGTCAGTCTGGTAACTTCCAAAGCATGATGTAAGATTCATCCCTCACTAATAATTTTTAAAAAATGTTTGGAATGTTAAAGACTTACCAAACCCTGGGTTTTTTACTCCCATTCTTGTCCTGAATCAAAGCAACCAAGGCTGAAGTTCAACTTCCCCATTGTAGTTACAACATACCAGTTAAAATTTGAATTGGCAAATTAAATTTCTAAACAACTAAGAAACTGCTGTTTGGGAAAATGGATTTGGAAAAATTGAGCCATATGTGCCTTCTAATTCTTTGTCATAATGCAGCTGACATAATACATCTCTTCAATGCATGCTAAATTTTGATTGCCACCAACTTAAGCATTTGAATTCTCACAGTCATTTGAGGGTCTTCAGCTGAAATTTGAATTTCAAATTTCATACTTTGATTCATAAAATATAATTATACTCTAAACTAAGCAGAATATACATTTGCATTTAAAAAAAACATTTCAAACAAAATACATACCAGCATTATTAAGTATTATAATTGATGCTCTTAATATTACTACAACTAATACATGCTCAATCAAGCTAATTTCTTTTTTCAGAATCAGCATTGCTTACAAGGTAATGAAATGAAAAGTAGCAAAATCAAGAAAACTGTTATTCAACCAAAGATCCCTGCTTGCAACAGAAAGATCAGGAGAGCTGCTGCTGGAGAACACCTGAATAAGGAATTCAAAGAACTAGGACTCCAAAAGGGTTATGTGGTTATTATTTATTAGTGTTTCAAAGCTTAAATATGAAGGTTATGGGCAACTTGAGAGTACTTAGGCATTAGGTGAGAATAGCAGAGCAGAAGATAGGTCCAGAAATAAGGCAAGCTTGATTAACTGTTTGGGAAACTAAGCCAGATTGCAATAGTTTGTACATAGCCTATAAAGCTTCCCTGATGAAAGAGAGATGGAAAAGAACATATTTCTGTTTTTCCAGGAGGTTGTATTGTCTTAGCCATTTGTATAATACTCCTGAGCAGAAAGGTAAATCATAGACTTGGAAACATCTTTCTGCAGACTGCCTTAACACACTTCCATGTCTCCAGTGGAAAAGACTCTTGGCTTACAGTTCCTGCTATTTCTGTGGGTAATTCACCTGCACCCATGATCAAAATCCCTTGGCAGATTTTACCTGCAAAAATGACCCAGTGTGATCATTTTGTGTCGTGTTGTGCTGTCCCCAGCTGAAGAGGCTCCTGTGGAGGTCCTGGACAGGATGCAGAGCACAGCTTTCTCTGCTGAGAACTCCAGACAGGTCTCCTAGCAGGACTATTGTCTTATACATAAGGAGCTGAAGTGAAGGGCACGGATTTTTAAATTGCTTTGGGTTTTGTTCTGCTCAAATCTGCAAAATATAATCCATGTAGCAAAACATTGTTATGTTTTGAACTGCCAAGCACAGCACGAGTGTAATGCATGTGGAATGGGCAGTGTGCTTGCAGGCTGCACAAATGCTCTGCTCCAGCTGAACCTGGCCAGTGCTCAGACCCCAGCACCACAGACTGTAGCACGTGCTAATAATCTGGGCACTGTGATGCCTTAGGATTTTAGCTTTTATTTTCCATATATTTGTAATCCTGCAGTTCTTTAGTGTATAACTCTAAACTCCACACACAGTGTGAGCTGCTGCTTTCCCATTTTGGGCAGACACAGCAATTCCTCTCCAGGCCTGGCAATCAAGGACACCTCACTGCCTCAGGCCCCCAGAGATGGGAACAAAAGTGAGTTGGGGGGAGCAAACTGGGGGTAAATGACTTCATTACCTGAAGCTGGAATTGGAAGATTAACCCCCAATATGCAAATGGCCCAAACTTATAAAAGTGTGAAACCTGTGACCCGTGGTCCATTTTTGGGTGCAGCCCCTGGGGGGCTTTGTCTGCCCTAAATGTACCTGAAGGCCCTTCAATAAATAGAACTGCTTTTTATTGCCTTAATTTTGTCTGGCCTCTGTTTTTAGGTAGTCCAACAAGGCATCAACTGGAGCATCTCTCTTACATGGAAAGGTTGAGGAAGCTGTTCAGCATTGAAAAGAGATCTCTGAGAGGGAACCTCATTATTGTGCATAAACATTTAAAGGGGGGTGCCAAGAAGATGAACCTGCCTCTCTCTCAGTGGTGCCAAGCAATAGGACATGAGGCAATGGGCAGAAAATGATGCACAGGAAGTTCCACCTGAACATGAGGAAGAACTTTCTTCCTGTGCAGTGCTGGCTCACTGGAACAGATTTCTCAGAGCTGGTGCAGAGTCTCCCTCCCTGGGGATAATCCAGACCCCTCTGGACACAATCCCATGCCATGTGCTCTGGGATGACCCTGCTTGAGCAGGGATCATGGAGGCACACAGTGACTGCAGACACGCAGGAAGGGCTGTACCTCTTGTCTTCCCAGCTGCCATTAACCTTAAGAACTGGATTTTGCTAAAGGTGATGTGAGCAACAGATGTGTTGACAGAACAGAGAAACAGTTTCAGAGCAATTCAAGAACACAAATGCCTTAAGAAAAGTGTATTTTCTTAGAAAAATCTGTGAGCTAAGGCTTGAGAAGGATCAGGTCTTGCACGCTGACAGCAGTAGTGAGAGACTTGCCCGAGGGCATGAGAAGGCTGTGGCAAAGGTAGAGGAGCTCCTCCTTGACCTCTAACTGATACCATGCTTTGCCTCCTGGCCTGCAGTTTGTGGAGCACTCCAGACACCTCATTTCTGCAATGAAGTGATCTCTTCAGGCACTTATTACAGAGGAAACAGCACCGAGAGGTACCTTCAAATAAGAGGCGTCTGCAGCTTCCTGGCGGCCAGCGTAGCTCTCTGGAAGCAGATTGCAGAGTACACTGGGAGCAACAAACAAACAAATAGACCAGCCAAAAGCTGAGGAACTTTCTGGGTGAGACTCTGGGATTTCATTGTCAGCTTCCATTGTTCAGATCTGATTAAAAACAAACTGGCAGGAGAAAGACCACATCAGACATCCCTGCAGGTCACGCCACTAGAAAGCCATTTCACTGTCACTGATGTGGCCTGTTTGGCAGGAGCAGAGTTTTGGATCTCGCTTTTATTCGTAGGCAGTTTTGAAAGGCGTGGGATTATCAGGGATGGGTTAGAGCCTTTGCAACTTGCAGCAAAGTTCCTGTCTCTTTGTATTGTAAAAAAATGCAGGTGAACCCGGTGGGAAGAAATGATGATGTCTGACTCCAGTTCAGAAGGCTGAATGATTTCTTTATTATATCTATATTACAATACATTAATATTCTATTTAAAGAGAGATACTAAAACTACATCTTACATTTCTAACTACTACATCTAACTACTCACTGTAACTCTCTTGTGACTCTCCCTGAGAGTCTAGACACAGGTGGATGTTATTGACCATCAGGGCCAAACAATCCTCACCAGAATCTAATGAACCAATCACCCCAAGTAAACAATCTCCAAGTGCATTCCACACAGGAGAAACAAAGAACAGAAATAGAAATTGTTTTCTCTTTCTTCTCTCTGCTCCTCTATGAAAATTTCCTGAGAGAGAGAAGAATGTGGGTACCACATCTTTGCAGCCATTCTGAAGAGGAAGAGAAGAAAAACCTAGTACAAAACATTTCTGTTTCCATTAATAACTGTGTTTGGGTCTGACAGCCAGCCAGCATCAATGGGAGCATTTCCTCTGAATTATCTAAGCTTTGACTCTCACCTTTCCTTTACATTGGCTGTACTATTCCATTAGCATTTAAAGACATGCATGCACAAAGGAGAAGATCTACAGTCATAGCCAAAAGAAAGACATGTCAAGGAAAGAAGAGATCAAAAGAATAATTACATTTCATTTTCACTGAGGGACTAAAGCACAGGGGCAGTAAGAATTAAATGCAGTCACCTGGAAAATCTGTGCCACTGTGATGAAACAGATTTACACCTCCCCTTGCCAAACTGTCAAATATTTGTACTCCCTCATCAGACTGCCACAGTCCAATGGCCACCAGCAGAGAAGCTCCCAATCTATATTTTGGTCTAGGACTATTTTTTAACCTTCTCTTCAGTTACATGCTGCTTGTGATTTGGACTTTGGAAGAACTGTTGGTGAGGGGCATCTGTTTTCCCTAATTTCGTTCTTGAAGCTTGCTGGAACTGGTAAGTTAAAAGTCAATTCTCTCCTCTTATTCTGAAGACCTGCTTCTATTTGTCTTCAAATGCATATTGAATTCTTAACTCTTAAACCCAACCTGCCAAACATTGGAATCAGTAGAAATCACCATGTCTTCAGAGGCTTTTGCATTAGGCCTCATATTTTTTCCCTTCTCTTCCAGCAGTCAGACATTAAAACACTGACACAAAGTAGAAGATGAATATCCATTGCCTCTTGGGAATTAGCATGCTGAGCTACACTGACATGTGTGGGACATGCTTGTGTTTGATTTCTGCTTTTCCTAGGGACAGACTCCAATTCCTGCCTCTCCTGGAAGCCTCTGCATGCCTTTTGATTAAGCAGCAGGAGCTCTGGCTAGGAGTAGAGCTGCTTAACTGATGGTATTTTATTTTATAGCTGAGATCTGCTGAGGTATTCTGTTTTTTTCCAAGTGACCATAGGAAATCCCACAGTTATTTTTTAGAACCAGGGCCCTGTAAGAGGGCCAGTGGATTCCACATGCCCAAACCCATGTACTCAGAATTCTTTGCTAAGAATAATTTCTGCCAAGCTCTGTATTCCCACTGAGGTCCTCTGACCACATTGCAGCATAGTGCCAGTTGCTGTTGCTAAGACAAGCCAGGAGCAAATTATCTCCTGCCAGACAAGGAATGGGCCAGCATGGAAATGTGTCTCACAAGTGTCTCTCTTTACCTACCCCTTTGTATTTAGGTGTTCTGAATGATCATTCTCATTTATTCAAACCTCCGCTCTGTCACTTTTGGGACTGGACATTTTGCACATACACAGATATTGAAGCAAAGACCTTCTAGACCTGTGGGCTGCAAGAGTTAGAGCAGAGAATTCAACACTTAGCACCAGCATTCAGCTTGTAGAGTTAAAAGGAGATGGGCACCTGAGGAAGCAATCAGGAGAACTTACTCATCTGAGCACAACTACAGATTGCACATCAAGCTGCAATGTTCCATACATAAATCTGACTGCATGATAGTTCCCTTCCAGCCTGCACCTATGTTTGCCTTTTCTAGATAAGCACAAAGGATGGAAGTAAATGCCTAGGCTGAGCTAAGAAACATCCCTTCTCTTTCTCACCATTAACATGATAGCATAATGTCTGGAAGTCTAAACTTTGCTAAGATTGGATTTGAATCAGAGCAGAAATGTTCTCTCTTACTTCCTTACTGTGTCAGGTCTGGAAGTGTTTGCAGGTAATTGTAAAATGCAAGCAAAATGAAAATTGTGAAGATTTCCATATGAAGCACATGAAGGTATTTTCCCTATGTTAATGTGTCAGACCAGCATTAGAATATAGTGAAAAATACTATAGAATGCTTGTTTCTGCAGAAGTTTGTAAATCTAGGAGGATAATAGTCTCCATCTCATATGTTCCTTGCATATACAAAAGCTTTGGAGACAATTACTTGACAATTCCTATGTACCTTGCAGAAAGCAGTCACCAGAAAACAGTGATGGGAACAATTAAGCTCCAGGCACAGAGCCAATATGCAACTGATTTTAACAGTGTGTGGATCAATTGCTGAAAACCTCATCTGTATAAAAAAGCCTTCTGAGCACACACTGAAAGCTCTTTCCATGACTTGACCCATGATCTAACAATGACCAGAAATGGAAAGTTCTGCTGTTGTTTGTGCCACAGTAAGGACAGAGGCTTGGGCGTGTCTGTGTGTGTACACAGAGAGGCAGCCCTTCCTCCAGTCACTTATTTAACAGAGCTGTACAAAAAGGGTTAATGCAACCCATCTCTGACACCAGCTCACCAGATAAGGTGCTGTTTATTTACTTTGAGCAGGTTAATAAGGTGGCTCCAAAACAGAAAGCTGTGTTCCAAAACCATTCAAGTAAGAAAAGCAGATAGAGTGATTTCAGGGACTGTGGTTTCACTGTGGTTTTATTGTCAGCTGCGTCTGTATTTCAAGCTGCACTGTCTGGTTTCCAACCACCATAACATTCAGCCAACACCCATGTCTTCAAAGAAATTATTTCAGCCAAAGACATAAGAATGAAGGGCATATTTCAAACATTCTTTGTTCAAATCACTCAACTCCAAAAAAGTTACAAACCTTCAGAAAAATATAAGATCTGTGGGACTTGGATTTTTTCTGCTGTGTTTGGTGTGGTCCCCTACACGCTGGGGTTTGGTCTCAGCCAGGCCCTACTGTAAGTCTGGCACTGAGTGTGCTTTTGGTTTCAAATTCAATGAATCCATGAAAATCACTAATCTGGAAACATTTCATTTCTGAGTCCCTTCATGGTGCCCTTTTCTTTGCCAGCCACTGAGCCCCTGTAATGTGGTAATTCCACTGCTGACAGAGCCCAAATGAAGCCAGCCAAGTTCTAATGTGTAATAGGATTTCCTGGAAGCTTCCTTAGGCTGTCCCTATTTGTGTAGCTGGAAGTGTAGACTTGCCAATTTATTAGGTGCCTAAAGAAGCAGTTAGGAATAAATGTTATAAATAATCCAAGGAGGTGCATCATCCTGCTTCTTAACTTTCTGAGGCACTTTTCAAACACTTACGTGGTACTAATTCATCCCATCAAACTTCAGACACTTCATTTAGGCACTGGGACAGAGCACTTTTTTTAGATTCCCTCTAGAAGACAGAAAGGCCTTTCCAGAGATTGCTTCCACCCATCTTAGCTTCAGTTCTTTAGGTGTGTCTTGTTTTCAACGTCACTTTTTATGGGTGCCATTGAATAAACAGAAACCCTAAAGTGACCCTTCTCCTAATGTAGGTATGTGAGGAGTTTACCATTGAGTAGAAACATCCTGGATCTAGGATTTGCCATGGTATCTTGGAATGTTTAGAAAATGTGGTTCAAGATGATTGCTGAGCATGGGGGCTCATGCAGTCACTCTGACTCAAAGATAGCTTTGGCTTCAACCTGAACAGTGCCTCCAACCCTCACCACTGTGTCATTCTCCAAAGCTTGGCTAAAGCTCTTTCCTTGGGGGAGAGGGAAGCTTGAGAACTGTGTATAATACTCATTAATATTGTATTGCTTTGCAGCAGCACAGAGCTCTGCCCAATAACCTAAATAATGCTTGTCCCAGGAAAAGCATAGGTACATTAAAAATGCTGGAAGGCTCTAATACTTGTATTACCCTTTAAATATTCATAATCATCTTTGAGTCTCACGTGCTTTCCTTTTGCTGAGCTGAATTCCCTAGCACTTGGCACTGTGATCATCATTCCTGGAGACTTCCGTCTGAGGGCTGGCTGCTGCCATTGCCCAGCTGAGTGCCAAGTGCTTTTCTGCCTTCTTCTGTTTCTATCAGTCGACCCTCTGCATGGCATTAATGCTCTCACCTCTGTGGCATTAATGCTTTCACCCCCAGTCCTTGTGCTCTGAATTCAAGAGCCAATGATGACAGAAGGAGGTGCTTAGAGGAGCCACAGCAAAGCCCTTTCCTTATGAGAAAATCTAAAACATTCCAAACAATTTACTTAGGAACTTCTCAGTTTTCTTTTATATTTCATTCATGAAGCATGTGTGGGAATAAAACACATCATCTCCACAACTAATGCAACTGTAACAGAAATCCAGCACAGACATCCCCATTAATTGCAAGTGGATTTTTTCTGTTTGCCTCCATGCACTTGCTCTCATCAGAAACCTTCATTGACCTCCTGGGAGCTCTTTGGTTTCACACAAAATGGAGGCAAAAATGATGCCAAGCTGTAATAGGACTCCCATTTGTTCTTGGATCAAAAGACTGCCAGATAGGGAAGAAGGGAGTATCTGGTTCCTGGTGTCACTCTTTATACCACCAAGCTGAAGGAAACAACATCACTGCTGGAATCATCTCTGCCAGCCTCAGCTGACAGGACTGGCACGGAGCGAGGTACACGCTGCAGGGATGGAGACAGTAGCCTAATTCTTCTCATATCCATGATACACTGAGGGCACTCAGTTTGCCAGGGGATAAACAGAGCTTTCAAGGGGATAGGGACAGCTGAGGAGAATTCTCTTTTGATTTACATCCTCCAGCACTCGTCACATGCAGTGCTATGAAAACAGCATGGATATGGAAGCTGCTTGCTGCAGCTGAGGAGACATTCCTGGTTCCTTTAAGAACTCAGTTTCCCAGGAAGAACAGATCCAGGCTAACAGAGCCCATCAAGGCTTGCTTGTGCAGAGAAAGGCTCTCACTGCTGGAGCTGTTACTCTGCTGAGACGTGGCTGTTATGAGCCAGCAAGACTTCAAAAGTGCCTGACTGCCTGTATAAATAGAAAACTTGTGGAAATACAACCCCCAGAGGATATGCAGCATACCAATATGTGCTTATCAGTACCTTGTCCATATTTGCTTCGGGCTTCTTTCAAAGTTATGGTTTAGGGGGATAATTGACTATTTAGCCTTGTATTTTGCTTCACTTTAAAATCTGTAACTTCTTCAGGCTCTGGTTCATTAAAGTCCTGCAAGGTGCCTGTAGCATCAGGGTATTTGCATTCTCTTTTTACCCTGTACCCCTTGATGGCTGCATCACTTTGTGCCTGCCATGGCCTGGAGCTGGCTCTCAGGGCTGCACATGTGGGCACAGGAGTGCAGCTGCTGGCTGCACAACAGGGGCTGGATTGAAGCACCAGCCAAGGGGCTGCAGCCACTGTGTCTGTCATGAGGATCTCACTTTTGAAGGGTTTGTTTTGTTCTCAGTTTTTGCTGTGGAAAGCTTCTGCACTGGCAGAGAAAAAACCCTGTGACGCTGAGGTCAGCCAGCTGAACTGGGAGGAAAGTGCAGGGGAAATTCCATGGAACTGATCAGACTTGTACCACAAGGTCACAAACCCAGAGCTTGTTTAGAAAGGGTGTATCTGGTATTTTCTGGATACTTGCAGAAATGCAGGGAGAGAGCTCATGATACTCAGAGTTATTAATTTGTTCTGTTTATTTTACTTTTTTCCTTTTCAAACAAAATTGAAGTTTCTCAGAGATGTTTCAGAGCTTTGTCCTATATCCCCTCTCAGGTATGGGTTACATGAGGGAAGAAGGATGCTAGAAAGAATACCAGACATAATCCAGTTTAGAAGAGCTTTATATAGTCATTAAGAAACATCAGGTAACACAGATTCCACTCCAAGCATTGTCCCTGTGCCCAAATGCAAGGCTCTGAAGGGCAAGGCAATACAGAGCTGTGAATAGCTTATTGTATCCATTTTCATTGGCTTGACTGCCTTCAATTTCTTAGTAAACTGTTTACAGAAGTTTAGTGATATTTGTAAGTCACACTGCATCAATATGTGGTGCTACAGAATTGTCTTTATTTGATTATTTTTCTGTCTATCAGAAGAAACTTAATTCTTACTGTTGTATGATGAAGTTAATATTTGTAATATTTTTTTTTGTGACTAGATACCTTCTTAGACTGATAGTAGGAAAAGCAAGTGAAATAGGTTCATCTGAAGTTCAGCATCCAACCTTATAATTTTAGAAAGCTGACTTTGTAAGAAGAGAGCAGCTGTTAAATCCTGTAAACTACCTATGCTGAAAAATACAATTTTATTAGAGACAGGCAGGGTTGGACACGTACCATTAGCCCACCAGCAAAGCAATTCTGATCCAGCAACCAAAGAGTCACCAGTCCAGAATTCAATTTACGGAAATCAGGTACTACTTTCATGCCAAGACCAATTTACAAAGTCTGGATATCCCAGAAAAAAACACGAGCATCAGAAAGTGACAAAGAATTCAAGGTCAAGGCTCCCACAGAAAGCAACACTTACTAACAGACAGTGTTAAACTTGATGAGAGCACCCAGCATTTGCACACAAGTGTGAAGGATTACACCTTCTTGCAGAGGTGTGCTGAAACCAGCAGCATGAGGAAGAAAAGGAAAAGGAAAAGGAAAAGGAAAAGGAAAAGGAAAAGGAAAAGGAAAAGGAAAAGGAAAAGGAAAAGGAAAAGGAAAGGCTGCTATCAGCATTACGTACTCCAGAGGTTTGAAAAGGCATAAAAACCCTTGGCTGATAGAGAAACTTTCTTGTTGTAATTGCAGACCTTACACATTAGTTATTCACATGAAGCCTCTGGAAAAGCAGGAATGTTCTGGTTTTATCTTGAAATGTGACATAATTTACTTGGTACAATGAATTGTACTCTAGGCATTACTTAGCTCCATAGCTGCAGGAAGAGTTTCTGCTTGAGATGTTTAACATATCTGTTAGAAGTTCAGAAACTGGAGTGTAAAATCCAATGCAATGAAGACTTGAAATAGTCTTCGTTCTATGTGGTAGTTTAACATCAAGTATCAGAGAATGCAGTTGAAAATATTGCTTATATCAAGATAAGCAACACAGTATTTTTATGTAATTAATGTCTTATGGATCAGTCTCTGTGAAGTGTCCCTCTCTGCTTATTCACTAAACAATGCAAAATAGCACATGGTAAACAAAGACATAACTGAGAACCTCATTTTTCTGTAGTAGAGGGCTATGAAACATGAGCTATTTCATTAAGGGTAGCCTAACTTCATCATAAAGAATGTTTTCTGGACCTGAATAAATAATGAAGAATATCCCTACTGAATGGAGTTTCAATATCTAGTACTTCTCTGGATATTGCTCAACAGTAAGAAAAAAGCAATGCAGAATGTGGTGTGGGGAATCACACCACATCTGATGAAGGGTGCATTTAGATTGGGTAACATGAGATTGGTAATTAAAAATGAGAGCAAGGTCACTAATTTGGTGGCTCAGGCTTTGCACTGAGAGGGGAAATATATTCAATATTGTCCAAGGCAGACTTGGCTAAGTTCAGTTTCCCTGTGCCTGCTTACATCTCTGCCCTGGGGCCAATGCACAACCATTACCTGATCCCTGCTGTTGGGAATGGTGTTACAGGAACAGAGGATTGTCCCTGCATGCCACCAGGCCTGGCAGCATTGGGGACCAAAGAAAGTTTTAGGTACAAGGTTGAGAGAGATGGAACACAAGGAAGAGCTGTTTGGTCATTTCAGTGTTAATCATGTTCTCCTAATAAAGTTCTGGCAGGAGTGTTGGAAGAAAACAGTTCTCTGTAGGGCCTTATTACTGTCACAGAAGTGTCAGCACTTAAGTGGATTGCCTGAACTTTCCAAGTGGAGTATATTTATCAGCAAATGGATATCACTGCACAGAGGAGGTGCAAAGAACACTGAATGTTCACTTTCTCTTGAAAATGTCATGGAAATGTCTGGCAGATAATTGTCATTTGCTTTTCTACAGTAACTACTCAAGACTTCCATCTCTCCCATTATAAGCACTTGGACTAGAAACTCACAGGCTGAGTTTATTAATCTTAGTGGATGTTTCTGTGTTAAAGTGCTTCAAATGTGTATTGGAGTGAGACAGGTACCCATCAGAGCAGAAGTGTACAATCACTGCCATCTGAAAGTGTCTCACTGTTGTTAATTGTAATAATTTGGAAGAACTCTAAAAACACTGTGAGAAGTGAAAAAGCCAAAGGAGTTCAGTTGTCAAATCGCACAGTATTGGAAAGGAGTTCATCCCCCAAAAGAAGAAAAATACAAGTTCAGCAGCTCTGCAAATGTTGTTTGTCACTGTTCGACACGAAATGAGCACACAGAAGTCTGGTGGAGTTTGAAGGGGAAAAAGAGAGAGCTTTATTTTGACTCTGCAATTTATACAATTCTAAAGGTGACCATGGATTGGAGGATGAAATTACCACCTCTCCAACCACACTGGTCAAGAGATCAATCAGTCATTCTTTCTCCACCCACGGAGAAAGTATGTAAACTATTCTATTTATACCTGATATTATGTGGGAATCTGACTCTCAATATGTAAACAGATCAGAAGGCTAGAGAAATTTTAAGAGAAGTTTAAAACTTTCAAAAGAACTATAAAAGAAAACTTAACACTTTTAAAAATCAGGGCAACACTTGTTTCCATGTAGCAAGAACAACACTTACAATTAAATAGGCAGGAATTGCAACTGATGTAAATTAGATTCTGTGTGTCCATATAAAATGAACTACTGGCCTGTAAGCTGGTGTAGATAACAAAAGGAACAAACTTAGTGTATAAAAAAGAAAAGGTAATATCAGAGAAATTGGAAGACTCATCCTAAAGTTTCAGTGTCCATCCACATGCCCACAGCTCTTAGTCTGCTGCCCTTCTTTGAATCCCATTTTTTATGGCACTTCCAACCTCTGGTAACCAGACCTGGCACTCACTGATTTCCTGTGGCACACACTGAACATCCCAGCCCCACTGGTGTGCAGATACCTGGCTACACTCAATCCACACAGCACTGCCAGGTGCAGCAGGAGTGTCTGTCAGCAAACACTTCCCTGGCTCTGAGCATCTGCCTCAGAAGGGCTTTTTCAGCACCAGAATGATTCCCAGGAGACAGATAGATGGTACCATCTGTGCAGTCTTCTGACTTCCAGCCTTAGTGCTCGCTGCCATCTCACTGGGTACAAATTTTATTTAGGAATAACCTGTTCAGTTATTGTTATATATATTATTTTATTAACCAGCAATTGATTCACATTTAGAATTGTCCTAAAAATGTCCAGGGCCAGTTGTCATCTCCCTGCCTCTTTTGTGGTTCTCAGGAAGCTCATTTTGATGGAAATGAGTCACATCCTTAGAGCATGCTTCTCTCATTATCTTGTCAAAGCAGAAACACAGATAATGAAAAATGTACTTAGGGAGAATTACCAGGCCATGGACTTAGATGGGACCCAAAATCACTTGGAGTAGTCTTAGAAGAGAAAATGTTGAACAGTGAGTGTTTCACTAAATGGTGTAGGAAAAAGAATAAATCATACTGTGCTGTGATTCTAATAACAGATGTGTCTCTTATCTGAGCCTTATTTTCAGTTGGCTGCAGGTTTAAAACTTTGCATAGTAGCTAAAAATACAGAAAAATATGCTGTACATTCTTCAAGAGGGGCCATTAGCCTCCTGCTGGAGGAATGTCAGCTATTGTTCTCCTCCCAGTCAGGGCAGTTTCAAGATGAAGCTAAAGTCACTTTTTATTTTCCATCTCAAGTTTCCATGGTAACAGTATGTAATCATCATATTTGTAAATAGCAACTACCCATTTAATTTCACAGCCACTCTGAACATTTTTTGCTACAATTTTAGCATCCTTGAAATGTCCAACTCTGTCTTCTTACAATCTTTCTGTCAGTATAGATAATTGTTTGGGGATATTTCTGTTTAAGAACTCTTCAGTGATGCAGTAGCACTGTAGTACATCTTTATATCATACAGATGTGTGGGGGTCTGTACATGCACAGACACATCATGAACATTCTCTGGCAATGGCACATCCCATTATAAATCTTTATTTTTCAACTTCTTACCATGTTTCCAAGTCCAGGCCACTCAGGTTGAATGCCATTCAGCCCAAATCACATTCCAGAGATTTCTTTTGTAGTTTCAACTAACTTTTTTCAGTTGTGGCCAAAAATGTGGCTATGGAAGAAAAGAATGGTTTGCCTTCATGGACAGTATCCTTAGAGCTTTTTCAGCAAGTCTGGGAACAGGGCATGGCTGAGACCTTGCTGTCACAGACACAGATTTTTCTTGTCCTACCAAGAATTATCCCAAATTGGGCCAACTTTTAATTTTCTGAGAACTTTTATCTCTCCCATACACAATCTAGATTTCCTACAATTCATAGCTGGAATTTGCTAGAGTTTCTATCTGCACTAAGCACAGTTTGGTCCATGAGAACTCCTAGGTGCTGCTCCAGCATGGAATGACACTTGATGCCTTCCTGCCTCTGCTTGGCTCCAGGGCAGAGGGGACAAGTGGTGGGGACAGAACAGAGAGCAAGAGAGCAGCAGAAGGACTCTCCTGTGAGACCTGCACATCTGGTTAACATTAAACAGGTATTTAAAGGCTTTCCAGAGTAAGGACACAGAGCATTTTTAACAAAGCCATTTCCCTGAATATCTCAAATCTCATCCCTTGCAAACTTAAGCCTCTTTCCCATTTTTACCCCACCCACCTTACATCCCCAGAACACCTCTTCCCGTGGAATTAAACATCAAGATTACAGCTTTTGGGTTTGATCTGACTCAGTGGTCTGTATTGGAATCTTGTCAGTTGTTTTCCATTAGGAGAAAAGGAGAATGAAGTGGGGAATTACTTTGATGTAGCCCTTTCCTTTTCCAAAGAAAACACAAAGGTCCATTTCCTTGGGCACAGGAGGAATTAAACAAAGAGTTGCTTTACCCAGCATCTAGTCCCTCCCAGTTTGCACTTGGCCAGAGAAGTTCATCCTGGCCACAATCCTAAAGCTATTCCACAGAGAAACCTGTCTTTCCTACATTTATCCTGCCTGAAAGGTCACTGGTTATACCCATTAATTCTGGAACACAGCCCTCACTCACAACAGGACATAATTTTAAAGAAAAAATAGCACCAGAAAAGTCCTTGCAGGTTCGTGTAACCAAAGTTAAACGGGTCCATTGTGCAAAAATGAACGCACTAATAACGAGAAATACCACTTATTTGAAACATGCTTAAAACTTAGAAGTACTAGAAAAATATTCATAGTTTCTTTTTTCCCTTCCACATTCTAGGAAATAATCCTAATTTTTGCAGATAGACACCTGAAGTGAAGCACATTAATTTTGGATGATTCCTGCAGGAGTCCTGTTACGTGGTTCCCAGAGGGCTGGAACACAGAAAATAGAAGCTGGGATCTGTCTGCAGCAGATTCTGTAATGCTCCTAACTCCCTCCTGCTTTAAGTCATTTTTTGTTGAGGTGTCTGGAGAAATACACAGAAAAGAGGCTTGGTTACTTTAATAATAAGTAAGATCAAATTATACTCATTCACTTTAGTAGTGAACAAATGAAAAAGGAAGCATAAATTGTAGATTTTTTTTGTTTAATATATGAAAATTATAACATTTTTCTTTCTTCACAGCACAGAATTAACCTTACTTCTCTTGTCTTTTGCAAAGTGTTGGCATCAAATAAACAGCAATAGGTCAGTGACAGGGAATACAGATTAGCTTCCTTTTCTCTAAGTGCTATGGTTCTTACTCCTGATTCAGGCAAATACAGGGGAAAACTGAATGTAGTATTCCATAACACTCTCTGGGAATTGTCCAATATTCTGCTGATACCAGACTGAATGATGTTAAACGTTTATCTATTGCAGTTTACTTATCTTGAATTTGGGGGTGGAGCTAACTAGTTGTTAGTTACAACAGTTCGATGTTGGATTTTTACTGTTCAATGCAAACAAAAGAATTTGCCAGTTTTGTTTGTAGAGGCTCTGAGCTCTATAAACACAGAGCAGGTGTTCACTCTGCCAGAACTGCTGATGGCCTGCAGGTCTGGGAAGGTCTCTCCTCTGCTTTTGAAACTAAAGGAGATTATTACAGTGCTGTCAGCAATACTCAGCAAATCTGTAGCTGAAGATTTGCATCATTAAAATAAGTCCCAACACTAACAAACATTTGTAAAGCCTCACTAAATGTCACAAGGCACTGGTCCTTATTGTAAGCTCTCACAATAGAAACATAGGAAATATTTTTTCCTTATTATTTCCTCAACCTTTAAGCAGCCATATAGTTTGTCTGCAAAAGTTGTCCACATGTTTATCACTAGGACACAATGGCTTAAAATCTGTCTCCAGTTAGGGCAAAAGAAATCTAACCAGGAAATCAAGGATTTTACCTCATGCATTCATTTATCTGTGTAGTAACAGAGCAGAGTCAAGCTATTTATGACACAGTGATATTTACATACACTCCAAAATCTGTTTAATTTTCTGTCTTTAATTTTGTAATTCCTGGCTTTTGGATGTTAGGGATCATTATGAAGTTCTTACCATGTTTTCTGTCACACATTTTCAAACCTCAGTATGGTGGAACTAGTATTTTTTCTGGTGAATTAACTCCAGGTATGACTCACTTTTATCATGTTGTGGTTTGGAATCAAGAGCCAGGCTGAGTGCCTGTTAACAGCCCCTGTGTGTCACTGTGCATGAAGGAGGTATGCTGAGTGAAAATACTTCTGATGCCCATAAAACAGAATCAAAAGAAATGGTTCTGTTGAGTAATAAATCATGTCTGATGTGAGTTAGAACTGTGCCACAGCTGGTGTCCACATGGACTGCTATTTTCAGGGGCTTTTGTGTACCTGACAAAGATACCTGTGAGGACTTTACATCAGAGGAAAGCACGTGTCCCATACAGAAATTAAACTTGTTTAAAAAGGGAATGTGTCCACTCCTGAGATAGGGCAAGTTTGAGGGACAATAACACCCTGAGGTATTTTCATATGGCTGATGGGTCAGTGAGGTTCTCAAAAAATCAGAACGAGTTTGCACATTTCTTTTTCTGTATGCCACCCTTTGAAATGTGTTTGCCACCCAAAGTGTTTGATCAAAAGATGTATTTTTGAAGATTTTTAATGAAGGAGAATGATAAGGCCTAAAGAGATGGCATTTTGAGCTTGTGGAAAAAAAATAAGAAGGAAAAGCATGGGAACTCCTGGACGGTGAAGAAAGGGGTAGGGATGGAAGAAGCTAAAAATGAGAAATGCTTGTGAATACTTTTATAGTCTTATTGAGGACAATCAAAACTGCCTAAAATCTGCTTTTCAATTACCTTTTGCCAGTTCTTAGGGATATTTTTTTAAATACAGGGCCACTTCAGAGTGCTGAACAACAAGCAANAATACTCTGAGAAAATAAAACCAAAAAAGGCCATACTAAACAGTTCTTAGAATATGTAAACTAATTTAGGGAAAAAAGTTTACTTTTACATAATTATTTTGTTTACTATACATAATTTACTATACATAACTTTACTATACATAATTGTTTATGTATAAAAATTACTATACATAATTATTTATAAATATATTACAAACTGATGTAATAAAAATAATATATAAAAAGTATTTCCAAAATAACAAGTGTACTCCTAACTAAATAACCAACACCCAGCTGTTTTTAACCCTTTACTTAATTTCTGTCTCCTACTGTCCTTTATTAAACTTTTTATTTTTCACAAGAAAGTAAAGGTGTTTTTCACAGAAACCACCAAAAACACTACACAAAGTCCTAAGAAGACAGTAAGTACCTATTTGTTTCATACAGGACTGTTACCTGGATAAAAATGTCAGAATGTTGCAGTAGGTTTTATTGGCACTGGGTGGGGGATCCAAGGCAGGGATCTGCCTCTTCAGGGGACTGGAGATGCACAGGTTTCCTGAGCAGTCCAAGCAATTCCAAGCGAGCCAGACTCTTAGCAGTGCAGAACAGTGGGATGCTGGGTGCTTGAAATCCTCTGGAAAATCCCACAAAGCACAGGGAATCATTCTGGAGCAAGTATCATCTCAGTGTAGATGGCACAACTCCCTGCAGTGCCTTTGTTTTCACATCCTTACTGTAAAAAATGCCGGCGTCCCCCGGGAGATGAGATGTGAAGGATGTCCAAGGATATCAGAAGGCTTTTGATGCTGAACATAAGTCTGTATTAAATCTATACTAAAATACATTAATAATGTATGAAGAGAGGCTATACTACATACTTCTAACTTACCTATCTTAGACTAACTTAGTCTTAGTCTTGTGACCTTCTCGAGAGTCCAGACACAGCTGGACCCGATTGGTCCTTGCAGGTAAACAATCTCCAACTCAACATTCCACAGGGGAAAACAGGGAGCAGAGATAAGGATTATTTTCCTTTGTCTGCAGCTCTTTCATGTCTTTCCCAGCAAATCTTTAGGAAAAGTTTGTGCCCCGTTCTTCTCTTAGAGAGGAGTGAGGCAACACATCCTTATTACTGCAGATTGAGTCCCCCCAACAGACAGACTGCAGGGGCCACAACCACACCTTTGCAAGCAGGTTTTTGGTGCCACCACAGCAGTGATGACCTCCCATGGCCCACACAGGTCTCTCTCCTCTTCCACAAACAAACCACACTCGGAAGGGCTGCATGGCAGTGCTGGTTCCTGCTCATTCCTGCTGAGGTATTCATGGTACCATTCTTCTTGTCCTGTAGCTGCCAGTTATTGCAAGATTCCTCTGCAAGTGACCAGCATGAGGGATGAATGCCAGCTCACATTTCTGGGAAGTGTATTACAGTAAGAGGGAGACATTTGAGGATAATTAGAAAAGTGCAAGCTGCCCTACCTGTCATAAATGTCAGCAAGCTGAGAATCAATTTGCATTTCTCCTACAGGGAACATTATCACTTCTACATTTTACTACTGAAAATATGACACTGCACAAGGGAAGTATCAGAAGGTCTTCAGTTTTATTCATTTTTAACAATAATATCCATTTTACTGTAATTTTTTCCAACCACATCTATATGAGTGTATTTGCCTGGTTGACAGGGGCTGGGCACCATACAACTGATCTATAGTTAATAGATTGGATTAATAATTGCACAAACCAGACAGAGATTGCTTTCTGAATGTGCTGCCAGGGTGTAAGAGTTCAGAGTGTTGCTTTGTCATCTCTTTGGTATCAGGTTTTTGTTTGGGCTGGAATATTTCCTGTCATGATGTATGAAATTACACCAGGAGACAAGTTGGAACTTACAGTTGAATTTACAATATTTTGCAGAATTCTGTCTGGCACAAAGACCAGCAGCCCTGTGGTTTTAATAGTGATGCACAGTGGGATAACTCATGGGGGTGTTAATGGTGTTGCACACCCCTAAGTGAGGGAAACATCAGTGGAACCTGAGCTCAGCTGATTTCTGAGCCCCCTGTAAGCTCAGGGGTGTCACACCCTCAGGATGCCAGGCTCCTCTGTGTGTGCTGTGTGCTGCCCAGGGCTCCACTGGCTGTACTGGGGACCTTCTGTAAGCAAAGCATGGCCTGGCATCTTTCACTCCCTCCCCTTAAGTGTTGATTTATCCACATTTGTTGTTTGCTCCAGCAGCCCAGGGACATCAGCAGGTACAGGGCACTGAGCCACTCAGCTCTTATGTCACCAGCTGTCTGTGCCTGATGCCAGTGTGACTCTCCCTGGTTTGTGTATTCCTGTGCAGCCCAGGACCAGCAATAATGGATTTGCTGGCCTGCCAGCAGCCCCTCTTTGCTGGTGGCAGTCATGGTGCTTGTCAGGAGCAGGCCAGAGCCAGTGATGCTGTTTGCAATGACTTCTCAGGACAAACCCCCTCTGTTCAGACATTACAAAGTCCTGTTTCCTCACCCGCTGTTGGGCACTGTGAGTGTTGGCTCGGTTGGGCCTTTCCCACAGGTGTGTGCAGCTCCAGGTGTGTGTTTTTGAGGGGCAGCAATGTGACTCCTGCACAGCTGTCCCTCAGCTCCCCTGTGCTGCCATGTTCAGTAATGCCCACAGGCTCGGGGCTAAATCCACACTGCTGCCTTGGCCCGTCCTCAGCAGGTACTTAAAAGGTCAATTTTAGATCTCTTGAGATGGGAATTCTGAGTGCTCTGACTGAGGATCACACCTTGACAGAGCAGGCAGGTGAACACTTGTAGGGGTGGCTTGCATCCATCAACTGAGAATGGAGAGTTAGTTAGAAAGCTCTCTTATAAATCCCATCTGTTTTAATTTGCTGTGCTCTTCTGTTTCACTTTTGTACATAGCTTAGTACAGTTCAAACCTCTAGAAAAGTTTCCTGGGTTTGCCTGCTGAGCAAACAAGAACTGTTGGGAAAGCAGGGATCTGAAGGATGTGTCCCCACAGTGGCAGGAGCGCTTCCCTGGGCTGGGGGCGCCCTTGGAGGGGCTGTTTAACCCTGCTTTCAGGATTAAACACTCTTTTCCCTAAGTTTAGCTCACACAGACCTCTTTCCTCGGCAGAGGGTCGCTGATCCTTGGCACACTGCACCCCCTGAAAGGAGCAGCTCAAAAAGCTCTGTGCAGCTCCTCAACCGTGTTTGCCACAGCACTTGGAAAGGTTTTCATGGAAGCGGGATTTTTCTTTCAAAAAATAGATGTGAAAACTAGATGGCACTTCCAGAACCGTGCCAGCCAGCTCAGTTTCTGCACCGTAAGCTGTGGTGCCAATGGCACTTGGTTTTATGCATCTGAATCCAGGGCTGAGGACAGGGACAGCGAGCTGTGCTGGCGGGTGCTTTAACGGCATTATGCAGCAGGCCATTAAGGCTCCACGGGACACTGCAAGGTGCAGTTAAACACTCGGCTGGCGATTCACTTTCCAGCGCAGTACGTGTCTCTCTCACAGCGGGCACACCACCTGCGGAGGCCCGCCCTCCCCGAGCCCGCCGCC
>VXBC01005966.1:655564-713496 GCA_013399945.1 Ploceus nigricollis | reverse complement strand
CGCTCGGGGCACGGCGGTGCCGGTCGCTGCTGGCGGCGCAGCATCGTCCTGGGGGGAACTTGGTGAGAATTGCCGGTGTCGTCATGAGGGCTCCGGCCGGCTGCGCTCCCCGTGCTCGGCGTCGGCGGCTGCAGCTGCGTGCGGAGCGGTGCGGGGGCCGTGCGTGCCCGGTACCTTTGTGAGCTGCAGGCAGCGATCGGGGCTCGGTCCGCGGTGGTCTCTGCTGAGGCAGAAAGGGAGAAGGTGCTTTGCGGTGCTTTTCTGCATCGTTTGGAGCCGTATAAACACCGGCCAAATGGTGAAATCGGTGCTCTGAGAAAGGTACAAAGTCAGGGATTCGGTGAGGGCAGACACCCAGCGCTCAGGGGCAGAACGGCACTCGGTAGATCTTATTCAAGTAGTGTTTCTGCCCAGCTGTGAAAATCAGCAGTGAGAAAATACATGTGTTGCAAAGGAATGTGCAGTTTGTCTCACAGTGTTTGCATCGATCCGTGGGTTTTCACATTCATCTCTGTGAAACTTGGTTTGTTCTTGAGTGTTGAATCTCAGCGTGCATGTTCCCTCCTGTGACCAGACTTTCTGTCTGCTCTGATGTGATTTTGCTGCAAGATGTGTAATTGTCAGTGTCATAAAAGGTCCGCGCTGGTAGAACGCAGCCTTTCCTGCCCTTTGGGGGGGTAATTACACACTCTGAGCTTGGAAAGGAGGAGGGCTCAGGAGGCTTTTGGAAATTCTGTGTGGTTTGCGACAGTTTCATGTTATTTCAGAAAGTAGTAGGGAATAAATTGGAAATTAATTTAATGAAAAAATGCTTTCTAGGATTTTAGGAAGAAGCAGAGCTCTGGGGCTTAACTAAAAAGTTCTAAATACAATTCCTTCATGTAGTGAAGTTATACTCTTCCAATTTGATTTTTTTCTCTGTTTCTCGTAGTTGATTAACTTCCCCTAAATTTGGCAATAGACAGGCTTCTGTGATTCTTACAGTAAGGACTTGGTGATTTGAGAGCTGGTTTGAGGTGAGAATACACACAAATTCAAAGTTGTGCAGGAGATGGAGGGATTGGAGCTGGCAGCTTCTATCCTCTTGTGCCATAGCAACAACAGAAATTGTAGACTTTGGGAAATACTGTGCAGTTTGTTTAATGTTTCCATAAGGTAGAAGGGTTTTTTTTTTTAAAGAAAATAAGGTTTTGGTAATCTTCTGGGATATTTTGAAGATTAGAGCAATGCCTCAACGTACAAATAAAGTTGGATCACAAGCAAGGTTTTCTTTTGTGTTTTCTTTTAGGTTTTCTTTTTGTAAATGGCATATGAAACTGTTGAGTCTTTCACATCTAATCACGTTGTCTCCATCCTTACTGAGTGCAAGTGGCGTTGGTGTTAATGGATGTGTATTTTACACAGAAAAAAACCCCTAACAAACCCGTGGTAGATCAGGCTTGCAGGTGAGAGTTGTATTCACTAGAAAGGATTAAAAAGGCTAAACTGCTCCATTCCTTTTTTAGCCTTAGGAAAAAAGAAGACATTCACACAAAACATAGAGTGCTTGGAGGTGTCTTATTCTTTCTCTGTGACAACATCTTGCAACTCAAGCAGGGGAGGAAGACTTGCATGGGAATGAGAGTTCCAGCTTTGTATTTTACTTAATGTGTGAACTTTGAGCAAAGTTGTTAACTATCCTTTTCTAGGCTGTGGTTCTGCAGCCTCAGTCTGTCCTGTCACTGTCCAGTCCTGCTCCCTTCCTTGCATTGGAACTGGTCTTGGCCATCTGGGGATGTGTCTCAGCTCTTTCAAGCTGGTAGATGGAAAACTAGCAATCTTTCCTCCAGAATCCCTCCAGCAGAGCCCAGAATGCTGGCAGCCAGCTTATCTGCTCCAGCCTGGTGAGGGGTCCCAGTGCAGGGATTGCTTGCCAGCTGCATGGCAGTTCTGTGAGCACTGATTCCAGCTGCCTGCACTCCTGGGCTGCCATAAACCCCTGCTCTCCCCTGAACAGGCTTCTCCTCCTTCCTGGGAAAATTCTGTGACTTTTTTTGAGGTCTTTGGATGAATGCAATGAATTAAGTACTACCTGCCAGTACCAGTACAGCATGGGATGCCTTGTCTTGGTCTTTATAATATTAGATCCCTTTTTTTAAACTAATTGTGAGAAAAGTGCCTGTTATTTGGCCTTAGATTTGCATCAAATGGCCTGTTTGGTGGCTGAAGGTTTAACAGAACATAGCACTGAGACTTTAATTGTCAGTTATTTGAAGAGCTGAAGTGTCATGAACTAGTTTCTTTGTTACTTAGCAGTGGAAATTACTTCTTTTACATTACCAGGCACTTATGTATTTTACTTATATTATGCTTTGACTGGAAGTCAAATGGGTAAAATATAGAGTGTTATTAAGATGGTAAGTAACTTAGCAAGTGCAAACTGGGTTATTTGTACAATTTCATGGCAAATGGCATTCTGAAAGTGTTCCAGAATGGATCGATGCTAAGCACTGCAGTGACTTACTGTGTGTGTGAGTCTGCTGAAGATCCTAGAAGGAAAGTGTTATTGGACTATGGTAGTGTGCTTTAGCCAAGGTATTTGGAGATTCTTCCCCAGCTCTTGTGGTGGAATTGTCATCAAAAGGGCATTAAATGGCATTCGATAGATCTTATTCTGGTAGTGTGAAAATAAATCAGCAGTGAGAAAATACATGTGTTGCAAAGGAACGTGCAGTTTGTCTCTCAGTGTTTGCATTGATCTGTGAGTTCTTACATTCATCTCTGCTTTTAAAAATCTTTTCACAGAGTTTCCTAGAAACATGCTTGTCCTGAGTGCAGCAGGAAAAGCTGTGTGCAAAAGAGATCCAATTGGGAGTACTAGAGCTTCAGCATTAGCAGTGGTTGGCCTTTGTGCTCAGCTTCCCAAAACCTGGGTTTAGGAGGAGGATGGTTGTCCTGGTATCTGTACCAAGATGAGCTCTAACAGGCCTGATGAAAACTGAGTTTGATTGCCTGGCTTTGGCAAGAGTGAAAGGTGAAGGTTTGCACTTCCCAGCATCCTTGTGCAGTCTTTAATCAGGGCATCTTTAATAAGTATGATTGCCTTCACTTCAGCTGAAAGAGTAATTCGTATACAGTTAGCTCTGTGCAATTTATATACAGATGATGCACTGTAGACACTTATTTGCATATTCATTAGCATGAGAATGCTTTGGAGGGAATGCCAACAAAGCAGTTGAAAGACACAGATTCTTTAGGTTCCCTTTATACCAACCCTCCCTAGTGTTTGATGTGGACTTGGAGCATTCCAGGGAAGTGGACTGCAAGGTTCCACATTTCAGTAGAACAGATGCCCTTCCAAGTAAAATTATGGTAAGAGTGGGATGATTGCAACCACTGAGTAATACTACATAATTATACTTACACATGTTGGGTCCTTCAGAGAAGACCTGAAAATAATTCTTTTTAATTAGAAGTGGTCTGACATTTAGTCTACGATACAGACTGTGAGCACTTTGTGTAGGCTGGTGCCTCTGACTTGTCTGTCAGTGGTGAAAGTACATCCCTGTCCCACCAAGGTTGAATTAATTTGTGTGTGTGTGTACACTTGTGAAGTTGGAAGCATGGATTCATTTGAAGTGGAAGTGAACAGCTTGAGCCTACCAGTGTAATTTGGGGTTTTTTTCCCCTTACTTAAGTGGAGTTCCTCTCTCTCTCAGTTTGTACTTCCTTTGAGATCAGGTCTGTGTTGTCTGACATTTTCTATCCATTTCCTCTCCCTCTTCATTTTTGTGTGGCTTATCTTCAGGTCATCTCCCACAGTGTGTGTCTGTTTGTTGTTCTGCAGTCCTTGTCTACTAATATTTCTAATAGTTGGGATTTTTTGTGTATTTTGCCTAAATATTCACAGGAGACCCTTGCTGGTTTTCCACCTGACAGTTCTCTTTTTGTTCACTGCCATTCAGAATGGTGAGAAGGTTCCAGGGTCTTTTCTCCTAATTGCTGTAGGGATTGCAAGGAGGAGCAGCACATTTGTAGGATATGAGGGTGTGGGAGAGCACTGTGTTATTTGAGTGGAAAGATTTATCCAGCTCCTTAAGACATTAACCCTGTGGCTGGGAAATGCTGAAACCAAAGTGAAGCTTGAGCCCCTAAGGATTTTGTAAATTTAGAGGCAAAATGTGACAAAATCAACATTGGAAGAGGAGCAGAAATGCACATGAGAAGAAAGTTCAGAGAGATATAAAGGGAACAGACTGAAAGTTTTCAGGTAAGTGAGACTCGTACTTTGGAGAGAAGGATACACTGAAGAAAGTATGAGAGAAAAGAGCAGCCTTGCTAAAAGAAAATGCATCCATCAAAATACATCTGTTGGTTATGACACAGAGTTAATGCTGCTAAAACTCCACAGGGCTTCAGTGGAATATTGCACTTTATTCTTGAAGTATAGCTTGCTGTAGAACATTTTCAAAGAGATTTGTTTCAAATGGCGCTTGCTGTGGGTCAGGTGGTTAAAACATGCTGCTCTGGGGACCTTTATTCATCCTAAGTGATGGAAATGGCAGCTTGTTTGGTTTGGAACTCAGTGGACTCTGTTTTCTTGGTGTGTAATCATGTATGAATCTGAACAAAAAAGGCAATTCTATGTAAGTTAGTGTTGTTGGAAAGGGGGAGGAGGAAGCCCAAGGAACTGATGAATCTTGTAATTATCTTATGTTGACTTGGAGTGTTTTGTGAAACCTGATTATAAACTTTCTGACAGCACTTACTGATTCCTAATTTTGCACAAATGGCAGTTTTATATCTGTTGTGTACCAGGTGCTGCTAATTCTCTTGGCACAGAGCTGGTTTTAGTGTTCCTTTAAAAAGCAAACTATTTATGCTTTATAGAGTCACTTACCCTAGGTTTATCAGTGCAGCTATACTGATAAACTCCACTTGGATTCCTGCCATAACATATCCTGTAACTAAGGTAGTGTATGTGTAATCAAACTTCCTTGTTTCATAAATTTTATTTACAAAATTTCCTTAAACTGTGTTTAACTGCTTAACACCCAGTTGGTGTAAGACAGCATCTTGAGATGTAGAAGAGGAAGTTCAAGTGTCAGCTATTAGCAGTTAATAAGTCTGGTTTCATAGAGTGCCTTTCTGTCTTGGGTGCTTGCAGGAAGAAGCATAGAATGTCCTGAGTAGGAAGGGACACACAGGGGCAATCAGTCCAGCTCCTGGCCCTGCACAGCACCTCAAGAATGCCACCATGGCCTCAG
Source organism: Ploceus nigricollis (assembly GCA_013399945.1). Classification (NCBI taxonomy): domain Eukaryota; kingdom Metazoa; phylum Chordata; class Aves; order Passeriformes; family Ploceidae; genus Ploceus; species Ploceus nigricollis. Next base: position 708,250 of record VXBC01005966.1, on the reverse strand, counting down.
AGTATTGTCCAAACATTCCTTGAGCTGGGTCAGGCCTGGTGCTGTGAGCACTGCCCTGGGGAGCCTGTTCAGTGCCCAGCCACCCTGTGGGGGAAGAATCTTTTTCAAATATCCTATGTAAACCTCCCCTGTGAAGTGGGGGATCTGTGTATAAATATCTATCTATCTGTATGTGCAGAAAATCAGATGGTTGACTGAAGATTGAAGATTGATTGATTGAAGATACTGAGCTTTAAATATGAAGATTTTTTTTAAAAATACTGGAATAGTAGTTGTGAACAGTATTCCTGTATGAGGCACTTGAGAAGCATCTTCAATGCAATTTGATTTTCCTTGGTGATTGCATGCAAGGTTCTTTTTAAAAGGAGATTTGGTTTTATTCCTGTGGGTGATGCTGGCTGTAGGAGCCTGGTTTTTGTGTGAATGCATCATTCAGAAATGACTGGACACAACTGTGGGCTTGTCATAGGCTCTGAAGAACTTGGCAGGAAGTAAACAAAGCCAGAGATGTGGGCTGGCTGTCTAAATGCACAGAGTCTTTTGCCACTTGCTTCTGTAGTAGGTGGATGTTTGATAATTTAGTGCTGGTAAAGGACTGGAATGCCAGGTTCCAAGTGCCAGTAAGAACAGACCATGAGTATTTGCATCCCTTGGCTAGAGGCTTCAGGAGAGAGCTGGGAAGGAAGCAAGGTTGGTAGGTGGCAGAGAGATGCTGAGTGATTGATGAATGGTAGAGAGGTGCTGAGTGACTGACAGATGGCAGGAGGAGAGGAGTCCAGCACAGGAGAGCCCCTGCAGTGGGTTTGGCTCTGCACACCACAGGGGAGCTCTGGGCTATGGAAATATTTTGAAAGTGTGCTCTGCAACAGGGAATGTTTCATTCCTGAGACATTCTCTAGCTGATTGAGGGTTGGGATGCTTTGAAACTTCTTCCTGCAGTGATTCTTTCCTGCCTATAGCTACAGCTTTAATGTTGAGAAGTAGTGGAATTGCTGCCTTTCCCTTTGTTACGTTTTCTTCCAATATGTTTCCTTAGTTTTCTTAGTTGTTGTGATTTCAAGCTTTCCCTATACTTAAGTAAATACTGGTTTTCTTTTTCTTTATTTCCTGATTCAGTTACTGAAATCATGAATCCTGTGTATAGCCCTGGATCTTCTGGGGTTCCCTATGCAAATGCCAAAGGAATTGGTTATCCAGGTAAGCAGCTCTGTTTTCTGACGAGTTTTGGTTACACTGCTCTTTGCTCATGGTCAAGAAGAAATAGTCAGTTATGAATGCCTTCATGTAAATCTGTTTTGAGATTGGGATGAGGTTGCTTTTAAATTTAAAAAGTGACATTTCAAGAGTGATGTTATTTTTTCTGTTATATTTCTAACTTCAGAAACTCTTCCAATGCAGCTTATTTTAGGAGTTCTAATAATTACGCCCTGCAAGAAGAGGAGGCAATCTATTTCTGCTGCCAGTTGACTGGCACTGTTAACCTTTCTATCCTCTAATTCTTGTTCATGCTGTCTGTTCTCTGACTGCCCAAAGCATGGCATCAAAGGTGGGACCAGGAAAATGGCCAAAAATGTTTTTGAAACAGAAATATATTTAATTTCTTGTTTTATCTGCTTCTCATTGACTTACAGTTTTTCATGAGGTTCCCCCCCCCATCTCCTAATGTATGTGCAAGGAGGCTTCATTTCTGATGTCTCTATAGTCTAAAAGTTGGATGAGGCAAAATTAGATTTGGACAGAACTTTCCAGGAAGGCTGAAGAGAAGCCTGTGTGCCTCTGGGAGACATTTCAAGCAGCATGTCTTGATGCTGTCTTTTTATTCTGTTATCTCTGACAGAAGGGAGTTTCCATCCTGGGAGAGGCTGCAGGGTCTTTTCTGCTCAGCTTTGTATTTCATAAGAAGTTAAACTTCTGTAGCTTTTACAGGGAGGCAGTTTTGTGATTTAGTTGGTGTCTGTGTTGGGAGGCAGAAATTATTCTGTGCTAGTACTGTTTATATTCTTGATAGCTGTACTATATTTTCCTACTGGTATTTACCATTCTCAAGTCTGTTTTTCACCTTGGGTAATGCACTAGAATTCCTGTTTTCCTGTTCTACTTTTCTCTGTTCCTCCTTCTAAAAAGTGATGCATGAATGAATTCTCTTTATTAGCTTGACTGCCTCAAAAGCATTTTAATTTTATTTTTTGCTTTTCATGTTCCTCAAACCAGTGTACCTTCCTTGATTTCTATAGTATTTATAAGGGAGATGCAAAATGTGTTTAAATGTTTTCAGGTCTGTTGAGTGACTGGAATGGTGCAGTAATAAATTGTAAAGCTGACACTCTGTAACCATAAGTCCTGCAGGATGGTTTTACTCTCTGTCTGAGTTATAAAGGCTGTAGTAATCTTATAATAAGGCAAGCAGCAGAGGCTTATTAATATAATGTGTGGGACAGTTATTTCTGTATTTATAATAGATGGCTTTTTCCAGCCTTTCTTTTGCTTTAGATAAAGATTATTATGGATTATTTGAATATAACTTCATATCTTTAGCTCTATTCATTTTCTAAACTCAGATTTATATTAACCAGGTTTTGATTTGTACTTATAAGCATCTACATATTGCATTGAGGCTTTTGCCTATACAAAACTAAGTTGTACCTTAATTTATTTAGGAAAAAAATCCTATTGTAGATTCATAAATAACAGTTTAAACAACATGACAATCTCTAATCTTTTATCTACTATTATTTATACTAGACTATATATTTAATTATGTAAGTACTTTGTTTGCCAGTCTGCATAACTAAAATATATGAAATTGAAATAGAATTGTTGCAGAAGTGCCTTAAATGTCATGCTGCAAGGTGGTTATTTAGAACTCTCCCTTGCAGCAGTCGGTTGGTCAGTTCATGCAATTTTGACCCCTGAATTCAGCTTAATCAATGTTGTGTTATACCTTTAGATACTTTGCTGAGCTGCCTGGTCCAAGCTTTAAGATTGTGGGATAAATACAATACATTCTCTGAAATGAAAAGTAGACTTGCATTTTAGGATTTTTTTAAAAAATGTTGCATGACTAAGTCCCCCTTCTTTGCTTCTCCTAATTTAAAAGCTGCAGATTCTCCACTCCGAATCATTGCATTTACATGGGTTGCATGGTAATAGAAAGTGAGGAACACAGCAGTAGGTGGAATGCATTACTGAAAGGCAATGTGTTTCTAAAGCTGTTGCATATTTAATAACTGTTTATATTATACTACACCTATTTTAGGCTGTTGGATAGTTTTACAGCAGCAAGAAATCAATATTCAGATGTTCTCATAGGGATGGACGTTCCTTGTAGAAGCTAAAACTGCTGCTTGTTGTAGTTACATTTTCTACAAATCACCTGTTTCTTGAGTAACTCAGAGTGCTCCACAGCGCAGCTACAGCCGTGAAGAAAGAAAGAAAGGAATGAAAATGTTTCCCACACACACTGTTGCAGATCTGTAGTGTGTTTGAGTAAGGTAAAGCTGTACTAAAGCTTTCCACCAGCAGCTTGTGAGTTTGAAAACTGAAGAGCTATTTACACTCTGAAAAGTTGTTACAGCTTGGAGATGTTATTTTTAACTTTGATTTTTTTAAGCCTAAGGCTTTTCTTAGCGTTCTCCATGCTGACCACCTAATAGTAGTGCCAAGTGTATGTCACTTGATATGTTTACAGAGTGCTTTACAAAACTGGGTTAGCATTTATAGTCCTGAGCTAAGTGGTTCTTACTGTTGGGAGTAATTGCTGAGGACTCTGGGATTCATAGTGAATAAAAACCCTTCAAATTTGAACAGCAGTTTAAAACTGAGCTCTGAGTCTGACAGTGGGTATGCAAATATTAATTGCCTTTTATCTGAAGGAGCTGAAATCTTTATAAGTAGAAAGCAGAATGTGGTAGTAACTCCATCTTTCTGAATACAGACATTACTTGGTTTTACAGATTTGAATAATGTAAATAGGTTCTTGGGGAAACTAATAGCTATGATTAATTCAGAAATTTCACTTAATCTGAACAAGCTTTGTGTCTTTCAGGTAACAAGCTTTTGCTAATGCTGTGTTGTGCCTTACACAGGAGTATATCACAGTGTTCTCTGGTGCAGAAGTGTTTCACTGTCATTTTGCCAGTACCTCTGTGAATCACTCATTACTGTTGTCACAGTGTGTGTCTGAAACTGGGGAGCTTGTTTGATACCCAGTGTAGTAGCAAATATGTCTAAAATTCAGCAAGCAGTTTGGGCTGCTACTGCTTTTTACTTTCTACTTGAGATACCTCTGATCTGGAGAGTCAGAGTCACTCTAACTTCTAGGGATTTATTTCTGTGAAAAAGTCCATTCAGATAAGTACTAGATGTACTTTTGGGGACCCCTTTATGCCCCTTTTTGGGGACTACCTAAAAACAGAGACAGACAAAATTAAGGCAATAAAAAGCATTTCTATTTATTGAAGGGCCTTCAGGTACATTCAGGGCAGACAAAGCCCCCCAGGGGCTGCACCCAAAAATGGACCACGGGTCATGGGCTTTCATGCTTTTATAAGTTTGGTCCATTTGCATATTGGGGGTTAATCTTCCAATTCCAGCTTCAGATAATGAAGTCATTTACCCCCAGTTTGCTCCCCCCAGCTCACTTTTGTTCCCATCTCTGGGGGCTTGAGGCAGTGAGGTGTCCTTGATTGCCAGCCCTGGAGAGGAATTGCTGTGTCTGACCAAAATGTGAAGATGGTAGCTAGCACTGTATATGGAGATTAGAGTTAGACAATAAAGAATTTCAGGATTGCAAATACATGAAAAATACAAAAGCTAAAATCCTAAGGTGTTATTCATACATCACACCAGGGGGAGGAGTGCAGGACAGTTACACAAAACTTTGTTTTCCAATTAACTTAAAGAGTTACTTGGCCAATGGAGATGGCTGAAGAGGGGTGTAAGAGAGAATGGACTTGTGAAACCATAGCTGTTCTCTTCACTCAGCATCTCAGCATTCATCTGCTCCTAAGGGAGCTTAGGAGAGGAGGATTGCAGTGTTTTATTTGAGGAGGTGTGATTGAAGACTGTTTGCTTGCCTAAGTTAAAGCATGTGCAACAAGAACTTTGAGAGTACAGTCAGTCTAGAAAATAACTGTGGTGTGTTCTTTCTTCTAGCTGGCTTCCCAATGGGCTATGCAGCGGCTGCTCCTGCCTATTCCCCCAACATGTATCCTGGAGCAAATCCTACCTTCCAGACAGGTACGTGGGGCTGGGGTGTCACAGCAGGATCCTGACCTTTGCAAGTGGTTAGAAGCAAGAATGAGGAAAAGCTGTAGGGGCTCACAACAACACTTGTACTGTGGGATAAGTTTTACGTTGCCTTGAACATGACTCATAAGGAATCATCTGATAAATTAAAAATATTATAATCTTAAGTCATACTGCATGCACCTTTCAAGAAGGGAACAGCTGAGGTTTTAGCTGTTTTTTCTATATTTCTGGATGATCCTTGAGGTTTGCATTGCATATCTCTTCACTACTTCCTTCATGGCTCTGCTTGCTTTGCATCCTTCTGGTCATTTCCAGATTCCTGTTTTTTCCTCTGTCTGTTATCCTCAAAATTCTTTTTCATCCCTTTCTTAAATTTTATCTTTCCAAGTTCAACTTGCTGGCTTCTCTCTGCCCTTAGGATTGTCTTGCACAAGCTGATGGTCTGGAAGGCCTTGTTGCTGGGTAAAGCTGATTCACCATTGTGGATGCAGGGCAAGGACTTAGGTTACTGCACTTTCATATATGTCATTTAAGGAAGGGAATGGGCTGAGCCTAGGAAAAGGGAGCTGGGAAAACAGACATCAAAAACAAGGCACTCACCAAAATTATTTTTATGTAGTTCTGCTTTCACTGGTAGAACATGATTTTAATGTGCTAATCCTTGAAACAAAGCAGAAGCCAGTAGTGTTTAATTTCCACTTAAAGCAGAGACATGCTGATACAACAGTACTCTCCCTATGGTTATTTTGTATAGGAAGGAATTCCTTACATTGCTTTGTTGATGTAGAGCTGGACAACCTCGGAACTGTTCCACTTCCATGTATTAGGCCAGCTTTCCAGAGATGCATGTGGCACATAACCAAGTTTGCCCCTGAATGCCCTTGTGTAATTATGGCAGTAGGAAAGGATACTGCTTGAAATTGGAAAGCTTATGATGTGGAAGCTTGCTTGGTATTGGAGTTCAGTGTTCTTAATGGATGGACTTCATTAACTACCAGGAGACTCTTCAGGGTGTAGCAGCAATTACTGAGACAAAAGACTCATCTAAAATGTTTGCCTGCAGAGTGTTTTAAAAGTGTGTTACTTTCCTTGGAGCTGTGTGGGATTCTGGTTGGTACAACCTCTGTCACTGTTCAGTTTGCTGCTTAGAGGCAGAGTGAGTGCAGACTCACACTTTGTCTTGTCTTTGGCCTTGAATTTAAAGTAAGGAAACAGATTAATGTTAGAGGTTCCAGAAACTAAAAAAAAAAATCACTCTCATGGCTGGGTATTGCCACTGTGCCAGTATCATATCTGGGGATGCCAGCTTGCATCTGCACTGGATTGCTCCAGAACTTACCCTGAGGGCCATGTTCAAGGGAGGGCAGTTCCCATCAGGGTAGAGCCCTTAGCTTGGGTGGCACAGCCCCGAGTGGGCTTTTATTATTGGCTTTATGGCTGTCAGGCCTTCAGTTTCACTGCCTTCAGTGCTGCTCTGCATATATCCTGGAGCTGTGCTGAGGAGGAGCTGTAGGCTTTGATCCTAGGAGCAGGTAACTGAAGGTAGCTCCAGTCTTGGTGCAGGTTGTAGTTTGCAAATCCTGCTGCAGGAAGCTGAGGCCAAGCTGCATGGAATCAATTTAACAAATCATGGGAATTCTGGCAAGGATTCTTAACCTGTTAGACTTAATCATGTTGTAATATTAGTTTGCATTGATCAATCTTGGAATACATCTCATGCTATATAGCAAAGTCAAAGAAAGAACCTTTTGACTTCTAAGAAAAAAGCAATAAAGATGCATAAAAATCATATACTCTCATTGAATGTCATTAAGTTTTTAAAAACTAGTACTGTTAGTCTTTATTGCTGTTGAATAGGAAATACACTTTTATTTCAGAACTAAGAATAGCTTTAATTTTTAGCTGCTCTTCAAGCTGTGAACAAAAGTTCAAAATGTACAGACCTCTAATTCAGGCAGATAACAGCTTGGAGTACTTTGTCCTAACAGCTGGGATGTTTTTATATCTTTTTTTTTAACCTTTCTGATGTAACAGCTTGTTTGTAGAATCAAAGCTTTTGTAAATTCCTATTACACAGCAGTGTTTGAATGTGCTGTGCCACTGCTGTTACAAAAGGGTGCTTTTTTACAGGTAACTGTCTTAAATTGCTGTGGTTTTGACTTAATCCTGTCATGTACTGTTAAGGTCTTTGCTCCATATTGCAGAGAAAAAGAAATTAATGGAATGGCTGAATACCTCTTGTGCAGATTTACCACTTTGAAAGAATGAAAGAGAAATTGTCTGTGCAGCTGCATCAGTGGGTTTTTAGAATGAAAGTGGGCTTCACTGAGGACATGGCTGTAGTGATTCTTCATGTTCAGCATTTTGTAGCTGGGGTTTTCACCACAAATAGCTCTCCATACTAACAGAAGTTACTTCCTCAGCATGCTGGATCTGTGAAATACTTAGGATCTCTAAAAGCAGGAGTTCAGAGTAAGTGCTGTGGTACAGCTTTTTTAAAGGTAAAAATTCTATTAAAAAGAAACAGTAAACCTATTTCGTTGTTAGCTAAACAACTTTCAGTTTGAAGGGTGTCATGAAATTGCAAAGAAGCCCAGACTTCTTCAAGAAGAATGAAGGTCATGTGTCATCATGCTGTTTGCACAGACTGATTTTTGACAGCACAAATGCCACAAGTTCTCTCTGCTGTACAACTTCAGATCTGTTCTCTGTATTGAAGTCAGCCCATTCCAGACAGTTTTTAAAGTCAACCTAATCTTTACTCTGATACTCTCACTTTTTTCCTATAATTACCAAGTGTCTGTTCTTTCTTGCACTGCCCTGGTACTAGTTTATTCAATTCCAACTAACTACAAATTGTACCTGTGGATGTTGTGTCTCACAGTGTGGTAGACCTGCATGAGATCCAAGATCTTTTCACAGCAGCACAGGCAAGGAAGGGCCTTGATGCTTTTTCCAGACTAGGTCATGCCTGTTGTTTGCTACCCTGAATGTTACTGCTGTTGGATGCTGCTGCTGAGGTGTTCGTATTCCCACTCTGGCCATAGAATAATCTTGGGAGTGCAGCATGCAGAAACATTACATATGTTATAGAAAAAATATATATAAACATGATATATTGATAGATATATATCAATATATCACAATCTCCTCCATACCTCTTCAAGCCCTTTTTCTGACCCTGAGACCTTACCTGATGCGGGCTGGAGAAATTATGGAAAAGCTGTCTTTGGGCAGGGTATGAACCAGCAGTTGCCAGTTATCCCTCTAAAAATTCCACAGTTCCAAGCATTTGCAAAGGCAGGCTGATTTGGGGGGCCTTGTAATAGGAATGCCAACCACTTTCTGATGGCATCTGAAGTCTTGCTGTAGTATAAAAACAATTCTTAAGTGATGTTTAAGGATATGTCTGCATGTATAATACTCAAAAAGAAGGTTTAAGGATCTTAAAGTGCCTTCCAAGTCGAATTTGCAGTTGCACTGAACTTTGCAGTGTTTGTGTTTTAAAGGTACAGCATTTTATGTTTATTTTAGCCAGTTCAGAAAATGCCAGAAAACAAATAGAAATAAAGGTAAGTTGAAGTAGAGATTGCAGATTTTGTCTCTGTTCTCTGAAAATCCATCATGAGGTCTTTAGATGATTCTGGCTATTGAAATTCTTGTGCTGTATCATCCACTACAGCAGGTTACTTGACTGCTACTGTGTTTTGCCAGTATGATTTGGGGGTGTGTGGAGAATTGACTGACACATGTGCCAAGTCCCCCTATGTAGGGGTGCTGGCTAATATGCCAAATCCTGGTATTTACTGTGTTATTATGAAGATGTGCTTTTTGCCCCATATCCATAGACTTGAAAAATAAATTGTGCAAGTATACAGTTACCTTTTCAGGCTTAGTTGACATAGCCAAATACTATTTCCAGGCTGTTGCCAGTATTAGGTAAATGATAGACCTTGTGCTTGGATACTGGGACTAACTTACCAAGTGCTCACATGAAGCTTATGGAGCTGGGGAATATGAAATCATTGCACCTGGCTTTGGGAAGCAGTGTGCTGCTGAGTGTTTGAATGCAGCTTTCCCTTTGTTCCAGGTTACACGCCAGGCACCCCGTACAAAGTGTCCTGTTCACCCACCAGTGGGGCAGTGCCGCCGTACTCGTCGTCACCCAATCCCTACCAGACTGCTGTGTACCCAGTCCGAAGTGCCTACCCCCAGCAGAACCCATATGCACAGGTACGTGGGCAGAGCCGCAAAATGCCTCTGTGGGCACCTCTGTGCTCCCTGTAATAGCTCTGTGAGCTCTTAACTTTTCATCTCGTTCACTTCTTTGTGCACTGAGAGAATTTTTAGCTGCCTGCAGTAAGAATTCTTGAACAATTATTTAGTTTGTGCTCAATTTTACATCCTCTCTTGCGTGACAGTTACTCAGCACTTACTGGTAATGTGTTCATTCTTTGAAGAGACACTAAATTCAGCAGTTATCAAAACCTGCTGAATCCTGTAACTACCAGTATCCTGATTTTTTGTTTTGTCAAAAATTGTCATAATTTTTGTTACAAAGTTTCTGTTGTAATTTCACGGATTTACCAAGTCTCGTGCTAAGGAAGCTGTTGAAAACTATTACAAAGGATAGAATTAAGACACTTCAGTAAATATGGTATTTTAGGGAAAAGTTGGCCGCCTTTGTGTAGTGGGAACTCACCTGGCATGTAAGCAGTAGCTGAAGAGGATTAATAAGCATGTAACAAGTTTTATTCAGTCTGCTTAGTGTACTTGGATTTGCCAAAAACATTGGATTCTTTTACTAAAAGCAACTGAATGAAAAGTTGTGAAATAATGAGAAGTTCTGTCATGGATTAATATATGAAAGGGATCAAAAGGAAGGGAATGAATGATGCATGAGCCCTTATTGTTGAACTACTAAGGGTCCCTACTTCACATGTTATCCTAAATGCCTTAAAAAGGGATAAAATGTTAAATTGCAAGTGAAACAATTGTAATAGTTACAGTAGATATTTCAACTTCTGCTCTGTAAATTCATTGCATTTAGACTAATACTTTTATTTTATGATACACTTGTGAAAGAAGCTATCATTTATCTTCCCCAGCAGATACACTGTAATTACTTCACATGCTGTTTTTTCTCCAACAGCAAGGCACTTACTACACACAGCCTTTGTATGCAGCACCACCCCACGTAATCCACCACACCACAGTCGTGCAGCCCAATGGAATGCCAGCAACCATGTACCCTGCTCCGATCCCGCCGCCCCGAGGGAACGGGGTCACCATGGGCATGGTGGCTGGGACCACTATGGCAATGTCAGCAGGTGGGTGCCCTCACACCAGGGCTTGGTCTCAGTGGAGTCTCCTTTGAGCCCAGGGGGGAGCACAGCTACCTTACAAAATGTGCTGCCACAGGTGCACTTGACAGAATCATACTAATGTCAGGTCAGAAGGACTTGTGCAGGTCGTGTGTCTTCACAGAATTCACAGAATCACTGGGTTGGAAACCTTCAAGATCATCGAGTCCCACCCATGCACTGACACCTCAGCTAAACCCTGGCACCCAGTGCCACATCCAGGCTTGTTTTAAACACATCCAGGGATGGTGACTCCCCCCCCTCCCTGGGCAGCCATTCCAGAACTTTCACTCTTTCCAGGAAAAACTTTTTCCTAATATCCAACCTGAATTTCCCTTGGCACAGCTCAAGGCTGGGTCCTCTGGTTCTGTCAGTTCCTGGAGAAAGAGCCCAACCCCACCTGGCTACAGCCACCTTTCAGGAGCTGTAGAGAGTGATCAGGTCACCCCTGAGTCTCCTTTTCTGCAGGCTGAGCACCCCCAGCTCCCTCAGTTGTTCCTCACAGGGTTTGTGTTCCCAGCCCCCCTCCAGCCTCGTTGCCTCCTCTGGACGCACTCGGGTGTCCCAACCTCCTTCCCAAACTGAGGGGCCAGAGCTGGACGCAGCACTCGAGGTGCAGCCTCACCAGTGCACTTCTGAGTGAGTCCAGCTAAGTCAGGGTTTGTTATTGTTCAGCAGTACCGTGATCACCTCTAAGGATGGAGGTACCACATCCTCTTTTCAGAGTTAGTATTGTGGGACAGCAGTTTTTCTTCATATCTGTATAGAATATTACTTACTCTTGCACCCTTTGTTTCTCCTCATACCAGTGTCAGGAGTGTGAATTCCTCTTCCTGCTGCATTTCTCTGTGTCATTTGAAAGCAGCAGCCTCTTAGAGCTGAGGAAAATGCTGTGTTCTGTTCTCACCCCTCTTATCACAGACCTTCCTTGTCTTGAGATACAGGACTTCATGTGTTTGTACTACCTGCAGATCCTCTGTGTCATGGGAAATGGTTGGGGATGTCTTCTTCCTATTGCCACAGTCTTTTGGTGGCAGTGTTTTGGGAGAATGGTGTTTAATCACTAATTCAGTCTCATCTCTGAGTGTTTGCTGAGGGGGTGTCATGCTTTGTTACTCACTGGGTGTTAACTCACAAAGAAAACTCCACATTCACTCAAGGGATGCTAATTTTAAAATCTAATAAACAAGTTTGTTTTGAGATTCTGGTTTCTATCCTGTCAAAGTTATAATTTAATTTGAGAAACTTCAAAACTAGAAGAGTTAGGTGTCACAAACTGAGCTAACAGAGCTTTATTTGTGGGGGAAAAGCCTATCTGTAATAATGCAAACAAGAACTAATTTATTTTGATTTATCAGTCAAGTTATCTCTACCATCAAATATTCTTAATGGCATGTAAAGCCTGCTGTGGGGAGAGTTGCTTATGTTGCAGGGTTTCTGCTAGAGCTATTTTTGAGTAATGAATATCTTTGTATGCGTTGGCCTAAACATCCACTGGGCTAAAATGGCCCCCTGGCATAAAGGTTTGAAGAAGACTGGGACTGGAATGCAAAATGATACTGGTAATTTTGAAGATGTCTTTAAAATTAGTTTTAATTTTAGAAGTCTTTTAATTTTAGAAGTCTTTAAAATTACTTAGATTTTTCNCTTTTCCTCTCCACTAGATTTTTTTGCTTACTGAAAAACTGTTCTCTTCATTGCAGGTACTTTGTTGACAACTCATTCCCCAACTCCAGTAGCCCCTCATCCAGTTACTATGCCCACGTATCGGGCTCCAGGAACACCAACCTATAGTTATGTGCCCCCACAGTGGTGATCATCCTGGCAGTCAGTGTAAGTTGCATTGAAAGCAGTTCATCTTTCTTACAAACAGCAGCATTTCAGGTTCTTTTGGGGACATTTTGCAGATGGTGAGCAATGGGGGGTGCTTCTGCAGTATCTAATTGAGCAGGAATACTCAAAAATCCTGCTGGGGTTTCTTGAGTGGTCTGTGTCTTCACAAGTCATGAATCATTTTCACGATGTGTGATTGTTAAATATGAAAGAATGAGCCTTAAGTTGGCCTTATTAAAATGCATCTGGAATTAAATATATGCAGTATTTTGGAATCATTAGTAATTGTTAAATTCAGCAGTACTGTGATTCCTGAATTGAATGTATTTGACTTTGTAGTCAAATTATCTGTGATTGGCTAAATATGTAGTCAAGGTGTTTTGCCTTGCTCAGAGGCTGAATATTTGTCACAAGCTGCTAAAACAACCTTAAGATAATTTCACGTATTCACTCTGTTTCAGGTAAGTATCAGTTTGTACTTCATGCAGTCAGCATGGAAAAGGCATTTTTGGTATGAACCAAAATTTAGATCGTGGGTTTCAAGAAAAGGAGTTTCATTTTGAAATCTGCTATAAAGTGGGATGGATTTTGGGGGTGTAATCTGTGGCAAACTGACACAAGGACTAATGTTTTTGTGATACCCACTTCATTTCTAGTTTGTTTGGTTATTTTTAGCATAAGTTGAAAACAGCTTCATTTGAATTAATGACTTGTCTGTCCAACTGAACTTGAAATTTTCACTTTAGTCCATTTAGTTTATGACAAAAGTTAACTTTGTTTTAACTTTTTCTGGATTTGTCTCAGATGAGATTGCAAGTGACCATTCCCTTTAAGTTAGTAATGTAGCAGCCATTTCTCATGTTGCTGTGATGGTACACAGCTGTCTGCAGATCTGAAATGCTTCTCATGAAGTATTTCAGCCAAGAGTCTCACACTACACAAATACAAGAAGTGAAAATTATGCTGCTAATAAACCCATGACTGCTGGTAATTAAATTTAGCACAAAATATCTTATTGATATTCCATCTTCTACCTTAAAAACAATGGTGGTGCTGACAGAAAGCTGGACTGGACATGGCCAGAGCAAGTCCACATAGTGTGTTCTTACCTCGAAGCGTGGCAGGATAAGTGGTAGGGCAACATTATTTAACACTTGGCATTTGTTGGTGTGTGTGGTGCGTGCAATGTTGGTGTGTTCTGCCACACTCAAATAGTATTTCACCTAATTGAGAGTATTTCCCACTCTTTTCCCCCTCTTAATGTAGGTTTAAAGATGGGAGATATGCAATCAAGAAATTGAGGTTTAAAAGTTGGTGCTGAAGCCCTCATGCCTCCAACCAGGACTTTCCTTCTGAATGCTTTCAACACTTGGCTAAACACTACTAATTCCTGATCACTGAAGATTTTCCAGTGCTGCATATCTTACATCTTGGAACTCCAGCAGTTAGTCTTAAAGCAAATCCTGTTTTGTGGACTGTCTTGCAATTTTTTAGCTAATTATAATGATAAAAAGGGAGTATAAATTTATTCTGATCCATATCTAGTTGAATGCATGTTAAAACACAAAAACAAAGCTTGCTCAATCTACCTGCAGTGACTGATGCAAAAACCATCATATGCAAATCCAAAGGAACCGTAAAGTATTTTACAACTTGTATCACTAATGCACTGTTGTAATGTATGCAGGGTCTGACAAGGTAGAATCATGAAAGTGAGTTTCTTTCTAGAATGCCATAACATACATTAGATGAGTGCTTCAGCCTGTTTCAGGTTGATGGAGTTGCCAGTTTAAAAGGGGCATATTTTTGTTTAAGTGATGTGTTCTTTTCAAATTCAGCTAATAAATTGGAGTGACTGGAAAATGAGTCAGACAAGCTGTAGACATCCCGCACACCATTAGTTTACTTTGTACCTTTTCATTTTCATTGTATGGAATCAGTGTTATACAGATGTTCTTAAGGATCAGAATTAAATGACAAAGGTAATGCTGTGTGTGCCAGTAAATAAGGCAGACTTCCTTGAGGCAAAACTGGCTCTTAGGAATAGTAGGAGGTGGTATCACCTGCAGAATGAATAGCATGTCCTGGGGAGATTTCTATCCAGTACTATCTTCCAGATAATGCAAGATGTGTCAAAGTGAGACTGCCACACAGACTGATAGAAAAACACTTCCTTTTAGTGCTCAGTTGAGCAAATTCGTGCTGTTTTTCCTAAAGAATGTTGTAGTCAGTTGAAAACATATGTGCAGTTGATCCAGCTTGCTTTCCAGAAACTTAAGTGCAAGGGCTTTCTGCAACAGAGTTCAGCTGCATGTTATTCTGAGGAAAGCTTGTGTGCCTGATGAGTATGTTAAAGGGGAACAAATCATTTTAACACAATTTCCTTATTATCTACTTGCAGTATGGACTATGGATACTCTGTAGTAGGGCTGCCAGAATATAGAGGGTTTAAATAGCAGTTTCATTTTGGGTTTTTTTTTTTAATGAAAATATTTGTAATTGAAGTAGGAGCCATTTGTTGGTTGCAGCCTTTTGATGTGTTTTCTTAGTATTTTCTTTTTTTTACTTCCTAAATTGCACTTGGAAGCACGTAAAATAAGACTCGACTGCAGATTAGCATTTCATTGCAATGAGTCATTTGTGATATTCTTTCTTGCAACTTCAATTTTTAAAGTACCTCAAAGCAAATGCTGTGGGGATAAAGGGCTAGCCTTGGAACCCATTTGTATACCAAAATTGTTATGGGGGAGATTTTAAATTTTTAAATTTGAATATTGCACATTAAAACAGAGGTTCTTCTTAAGCCTGCTTGATTTACAATTCCAGAAAGATGCAATTTTTTTTTATACATTCTGCCTGCAATAAATTATGCAGTAAATGGATATAAAATGTTGTTCCCTTTTAAGCATTTACACAGAGGTATATCAGGCTGTCTTGTTCTCGTAGGTTAACTTCCATTCAGAATTAAATTTTTTGAAGTTGTGTATCTTAGTTATGCTTTGTTTTGGGGTGTTCTGCTCCTGTACAGGTTTGGCAGCTGATTTGGGGTAGCATCAGTGCTGATTTAGTGCTGCCATCCCAGTACTCTGCCCTGGTGAGAGGCTTGTGTACCTTCATACCCCATTGGTGGTTAGAACCTTCAGTAACTTTATTTTTTACAGTAAGCACTCTCTGTATTTTGTACCCTTTTTTTTTTTTAAATAAAGTTTAGGTTTATTTTGCATGAATCACTGTCAGTGGATGGCCCCCTTATTTCTAATGCCTTGAACATAACTATGTTGTTGGAATAAGTACTTTCAACCTTACTCATGAGCACTTACTGCAGCTTAGGGATTTCCATATGTTTTTATATGGAGCAGAAAATGATCCAAGACAAACTTAGTTGAATCTGTACTGCTTTGTTCAGTCTGTGTAACAATTCCATTTGTGTGTTAGATTTGCAGCTGTGATCAGTCAGGTGTGGCAGAGCACAGTGAGCACCAACGCAGGGCGCTCGTCCTGAGCGTGCTTCTGACCAGGAGCTGAGGGCTGGAGCAGTGCTGTGTTGGGGAGGAGCTGTGAGGGCCAGGCTGGAAGTTTTGCTGTCTCCTGTCTCATCACCATGAACTAAAGTCATAGGAGAGAACTTCTGTGAATGCTGCAATAGAGGAATAGTTAAGGAATGAATATAACTTCCTATATATTTGCTCTAACTTCAGATTCCTAAATGTTATCTTGGAATTGGTCTCCGTGTAGTATTCCATAACACTTAGGCAGTCTCACTTACTTGAGCACTTTTTTTTCTAAGTTGCATTATGGGATTCATCCAGGAGGGAGAAACTGTACCTTTTTCAAAGGTACTGCACCTTCCAGTCCTGAGCGATTCTGATCCTACTGGGAGGCTGGAGCTTGTCTCCAGGAGTTCTTCTGAAAAGTAACCAAAAGCACAGTGCAGGGGGACAGGGGAATATGTGTATATATAACTATCTCAATGGTATTTTGTTGCAAATAGTAGAAAGCATGGATATAAAACTGCAGTGGGGGACACTGTACATCATTAAATAGGCGTTTACACAGTGAGGGTCTTATGAAACATTCTCTCCTGCTTTTTATATAACATTCCCTATTTAGAATTCCTTTGTAAATGAAAACGCAGTATGTGTTTGCACTAAAGCTCCTGAGCAAATTAAAAGAGCTAGTGCAGTAGAGACATTTCAGATCAAGCTTCTCTTTAAAAAAAGAAAACTTTTATGGCAGCTTTATATGATTTAAAAAAAAAAAAGTACTACTATAAACCTGGAACTGAAAATAACTGTTGCAGCAATAACAAAGAGAAGTCCAAGAAATTATCTTTTTAATTCAAATTTCAAGTGTTGCGTCTAGATAAAAGTATTTTTTAAAAACCAAGGTATTCCCTATGTCAGTAACAGCTGATGAAAATGTCTTTTAAATGTAGCAGCAGCGAAGGAAAAATGGCTGATAATTGGCACCAAAAACACATAGCCCTAGTCAGTGTGGTGGTGGTTAACTAAACATCAGGAAGGAAAAGAGACAACCTACTGCTAGATGTTGCTTATGCTTGTTGTAACCCTCTCCTGTTTGTAGTTTCTAGGAGACATGCAGGAATGCTGCTCAAGAAAGCTTTGTTTTGAGTGTACTATGCAAGTTAAATGCTTAAATGCAGCTGTAGGTGAAAAAGATCCTTTATTTTCATTGAAATTCTTCCTTGTATTGCTCCATCCACTGATAAAGCTAACCAAACAACAGAAGCAAACCACCACCCATCAGTACCAGCGTGTCTGGGTGGTGTCAGGAGAGCTGATGGTACAGAGCTGTACACCAGGGTGCTCAGCATGGGCTGCTCTCCGTGGAGTGTCCTGCCTTCACTGCTCCTTGGCTAGTAAGGCAAGAGCATTGACTTGGAGTCACTCCCCAGTGCTTCAGCACAGTGTTCCACACTGTTCATTTGGGTTTTGCTCAAATAGGTAAGCACATCAGTCTGACACCACCACCTAACTCTAGGGTCAAACTCATACCAGGGGTGGTAACTCCCGTGTGTGTGAAACCTCCCATCGTAGGAACGTGAGCAATAGTGATGCTCCAGCTGGAGCTCGAGGCACGGCACAGAGCCCGTGGCTGTGCCTGCTCCTGGCTGCCCGGGCTGTGTTTGTGCAGTGTTCCTTAGGACACAGCCCCAGTCTGCCCCAGCCTGCTCCAGCTCCTCTCAGTCCAGGCAGGTTCCTCAGCCCTGTGAGCCAGCCTTTGGGAAGGCTGTAAAAGACATGGCCATTTCAGCTCACTCACATTGTTCTCATCAAGAAGTGTCAGTTTCTAATCCTGTGTTGTGTCAGCTCTAGGCTTCCTGCAGAGCCCCTCACGTGAGGAGGTGAAATGCCACAGGGCAGGAGCACCTGCAGCAGGGTCGGGCAGTCTGGAGCTCTGCCCAGGGTGCTGAGGGCAGGCAAGGTGTCCTGTAGGCACCAGAGAGGGAAGAGGAACAGTGGGGACAAGAAACCTTTTCTTGTGCAGGTTGCATATAACACTGAAACGTCTGAATTTCACACGTAGTAAGGGTCCATTTGTGACTTTTACATCTGGACAATTTATGGGCCCTGAAGTTTCAACATCAAGAAAATGAACATGACTTTTCTAAACTGATTGTGACTTTTGGGCACTTAGCAGGCAAACTGGGAAAGCTTTTTTAGCTGGCTGCTGTACAGACTTGTTTTAAGTAGAAGGGATTTGTTAGTGGTTTTTTTTAATTGTAATGCTATTATTGGCTGCCCTCCTGTCTTAAGATCTAAAAAAAGTGAGTGCATGCAATGGAAGTACAAGAGGCCCCAGTAATAGTTCTCCATGTTTGTTATGAAATAGACACAGGTTTCCTTTTTATGACTTTTTTTAAAACTGTCTTAGGAACAGTTGTATTGGTACTTTTTTTTTAAGTTTAGGTCAATGTTGTCTTCCAGAATAAGTTTTAAGGCATCACTCACTCCTGCATTGAACTATCGCATCAACACAAAGAGTGGAGATTCCATTCTGAGCCAGTTCAATTGTGAAAATTCATACTTTTTTTATTTTTTATGCAATTCAATGAGTAGATGAGCTCAAGTTTAAATTCTTAAAAGCACGTTTATTGTAACAAGAATTGTTATGTATTAATACTTCAGTTTTCAATAAAGATTGACTTGTGTTGCTTATTGTGGTTTCTTTCCTACTGTCTTTGGTGAAATCCTTCCAGAAAACATTCTGTGCTGGAGAACAGCATGGTGCATTTAAACTCTTCAAGCTGATGGAATCTGGTGATTGATGGAAGCAAATCCAAATGTTGAAATGGGATGAGTGACTTTACTCAGTAAGGTTTCTCAATGCCTAACAGAACACAGTGGCAAAGGCTCCCCAGTGGGGAATAAGTTAAGTTGTCCTGTCTGAGAGAGTGATAAAGATGTTCAACCCTGCCCTGTTCTCTTTTGAGACATTTCTGGGGTTTGAGAGGTTTTATTTTATAGCTTAAAACAAAGGAAATGGAACAGATGTACAATTTGACAATACTTGAGCATTTGCTTCATAGCAAAGCCGTGCTGTTTGATTGGAGAGGTGACAGCCCTGAGCAGAAAGCTGTTAGAAATCAGTGTCTTGAGTGCTTCCCAGAAGGAAAAGAGTGGAGTAGGTGTGAAGTGTGGGTAATTATCCTATTTCTTTAGTGTGTGGGTGGTTGTAAAGCTCTGGGAGAACAACTAAGCTGCTTGAACTAACTGGCTATTTTCATTTATTGTAGGTCTCCAAAAATAACAATAACTTACCTGGTAACCTTTTGGAAAAAAGCAACACATGTGGAAGAGGAAGGTGCAACGTGACTGCATCAATCTGCAGGAATAGTGTCTCATTGTCAGGATTATTGCTGCAGGTAGTTTTAAGTAGTTCAGCTTCTAAACTTGTAGCTGAGCACAAGGGATGCCATGGAGATATTATTTTTTTTCGGTGTGTTTTTCCTCAAGCTAATTGTTGGTCAGTTATTCTGGGATTGCTTTCATGTTACAGGTAGATAGGTTTGGGAGTGTTTTTTGCAGAGCACTTCAGCTGATGAAAATTCATAATCCTTAACCAGTGGGTTGCTGAAATCTGGGATGCTATAAAGGGAAAAGCTGTTCAGAATGGTGCTGATCACTCTCAGGCTAGAAGGATTCTGATGTAGCTGTTCTCCTGGGAGTCTGCTGCTGTGAAACCTGACCTTGTACTGTATTTAACACCTGTAAGGACATGGTACTGAACTCTTAAGTCTCTGTAGAGTTTCTTTCTTGGTGGTTCTAAATGTATCCATGGAACTGCCAAAATGGTGGGTCAGTAATGGTTTGAGTTTTCCCTCTTTGCAGATTGATGTTGCAGTGGCAGTGTAATTAATGTGTGTTACCCTCCCCTCAGTGACAAGTGGCTCCACTTGCTGTGGAGGCAAGAACTCCCTCATTTAGGGGCAGCTCTGAACACCTGAGACCAGCCAGAGCCCCTTCCAAGAAAGTATCTGCTCAGTTAGTGATTGGTAGAAATCAGGCAAGAAATTTCGAGTTTGAAGTTTTCCTGTAACTAATTATGGGCAAAACCAAAACTTGCTGTTTCTAACATCTTGCTTTAGGTTCTAAACTCCATGACTTGCTGTAAACAAAGTCAGGTAACAGAAAGTTTCATTGGTGAGCTTCCTTGGAATCAGGAATGATGTACTTATTATTATTTAGATGGGAATTTTTTTGTGTAGGAAATGTCAGTGTTGCTGAATTGCATGGATAAAATGTCTGACTCGTGTGTAGGAAGTTAAGTGCACTCCAGGATTTTATTTTAGTATCCATCAGGCTATTAGGTATCCTGTCTTAATCACCCAGAATAGATTGGAGGCCGTGTAATGGCTTCAGTTTTTTAATGTTAATTTTAAACAGCAGCCAGAAGTCTTTGGCAGCTGTGGGAAGTTGGGTTGTGTCACAGGGAGAATTGCAGATGGAGAGGGGAGGCTGTTGAGCCTGATGGGTACAGGGAACCCCAGCTGTAGTACTTGGTGGGCTAAGAGATCCTTCCAACACAAATGTGACAGAAAGAACTTGACAATGAGCAGCTCAGCTGTCATCTTAAATTACCACAGCTGGACCTTCATTTTTGGGCTATAGTAATTTACTTTGTAGTGTTTTACAATAGCTTTTTCTTTTCTGGGCAAGAAAGGTAAAATATGTGGGCAAATTGATGCTTCAGAAAGGGGAAGGGGAACACACCTTCCCCAGGTTTTGCTTTTGCCAGCCTTGTAAGAATTGTAATCATGTGAAGTTCCCAGCTGAGCTCAAATGCAGTTCACTCTGCTTCAGTGAACACGTGGCTGTATCTGGGGATAAGGTTTTTCTTGATGGTGTGATTTAGATAGCAAATGTAGCAATAATAATATAGCAAGTATATTATTTCGGGTTACTGGAGGTTAAAGAAAAAAGCCATAAATTATTATCAAGCCTGGGTAATGGGTGGGTGCTGCTTTGGAGAAAAGGGAAAGAAGTAGGTGTGGAAGGACAGAAAGAACTTGTAAGCAGATTGCTTTTACAGAGCTGCTCTACAGTCAGTAGTTAACGCTTTTTGGGAGGATTACAGAATGATACAAGACTTAAAGTTGATAGCTTGTTTATTTCCCATCTCACAACTGTAAATGTAGGCAGTCACACACAAAGGTACACAGCTCTGGGGTAAGTACCACAGGTATTTCATTTGCACAGGCTGTGAAACAGGGAGCTGCTTTGGTAGCAAACTTGTGCAAAAGAGAAGCTCAGGACGTGCGTAGAGGAGGGGTGTAGTTGCAGGGGGAAAGATGACAGGAGTGTTAAGCAAAAAGAACAAGCAGCATTTTTCCTAGAAGTGCCAGCACTGCCAAAGCCATGGGATTTTAGTCATGTAGCTTGTTAAGGAAATGTGTGAGACACACGGGAGAAATAAGGTGTGAGGTGTTCATGGCAGGGCAGGGTGAGCTGGGATTGCTGTGTGCCTGGGAAGGAGCACCCTTTGGCTTCTGCAGAGCCTGCAGCTGTGTGGCTGGGACTGGAAAGGAGGTGACTCCACGCTGCTGCCTGGAGCTGTGGTCCCCTGGAGGCATTTCTGTCTGGTGCCAGGTCACACTGCTGGCTGTACCTTGCACTGCCTCCACTCTGACACGAGCTGCACTGATGGGTTGCTGCAGCCTGGCAGATTGATTCCATCCCCACACTGTCCAACTGAAAGAGCACCACTGTGTCTTCAGGGGGTTAAAATCAGCTGAAAACGCTGCCATTTGTTTCAGTTAATTTTTATCCACAATCAAAATTCTTATTCTTTAACCCATTACTTACCTGAAGACCTGACCCTACAGCTTTGCTTAGGCTCAGAGCTCTGGGACAGGGAGTTTCTGCTGGTAGGCTGGTACAGTACATTCTAGTTGATATTTTGGGCTGTACCAGCGTGGCACTGCTGATGTCAGTAGCAGTGGTGAGCCCTCCCCCTTTGGTAGAGAATGTGAGCAGCAGCAGGCACAGGCTGAGGCTCCAGCACTTGAATGAGGTGTGAGTAGTTCCCTCCTTAAAGCCTGAGGAGTTGCTGTTGTACCATATTCACTGTCCAGATGGGCTTTGCAATGCCCAGAACCCTCATGAGCAGGTACATGGTGGAGCTTGACAGGAGGATTAAAACAACTGAAGTAATAACAATAAAGAAGAAATCAGCACTTGCTGGATGCTGTGCCACCTGCCAGGTGCTGACAGCTCCAGAGTCTGGGAGGTGAGTGGTGCAGTACTTGTTCAAAAGACTGATGGTTGCATACCAGTCTTGCCACAGGCTTACTGAATGATGCTGTTACTTGAAGATGTGCTTCCACTACAGTAAATCTGGAGGAGCACAGCCTGATATTTTGACACATCAGGTGAAAGGTCTTTTCATTTTAAAAAACCTAATTTCTGTCATTCTGGCATCCCAAGAAATGAAGTGTTCTCAGTGTGAAGCTGAGATTCTTTCGTGACTTGCAGGTGCCTCAGTTCTGAGTTATCCCTGTTGGTGACAGGCCTGGTTTTCAGGTGTTTTTGGGAAGCTGTTGGGACAGCCAGGTGCAAATGGTTGGCACATGGTTGGTTCCTGGGTGACAGAGCTGTGCTGGCTCTGCAGAGCAGTGTGCTGCACAGTGGGAATCTCCTGCAGTGGACTGGGTGAGGCAAGGACTCTGCTGGACACAGATGGGGCTCCTCCCCAGCTGATACCCCACTGTCCTTCAGGGAATGGACAAAACAGGAGAGATATTAAAGGCTGCTCTGGGGGAGCTCTTCTCTCCATGGGAACTGACCTAGTTCTTACTTTGAGTTAGCACAAAGACAGTTTGTGCTGGTTTGGATGCTGTTAGAACTTGAAAAGTGTATACACCCACAGTGTCTGAATCAGATATTCTAAACTAATAGTTTAAAATAGAGATTTTTTTTCCTTTTTTTGTTTTTGGTCAGAGCAGAGACTATGTTATTTAGTAGCCACTGGTTCTCTTCACTTAACTGGTAGCTTCAGGAAATCATTCTGTCATTTGATTCACATCCTTTACAGAATTTTGTGTTTTATTTGACCAAATGAAATCTGGGCAGATTTAGGTCTTTAAGAATCATGGCTGTTTTTACAAGAACCTTCCTAAATGGATATCTACAAAAGGAGAGGAACAGATAGAACCAACACCCCTAAAAAAACCCCAAACCACCCCTGACTCAATCTCTTTGTCCTCTTTATGTAACTCAATGCAGAACTGTTTTTCTGAGCAGTTCAGCTGGTTCTACCCTAAAATCCAGAAGGATTGGTGTTGTTCAGACTCACATCAGGAGCTTCAGTTTGTTTTGTATGCAAATCTGCATTTCTGGCCCCTGATGAAGGTTCAGCTCCAGAGAAAAGGTTGCTGATGTCTCACAGCTCTGATTCTTCATGTTTCAAATGGACACTTCTTGTGGAACTGGCACGATGGTCTTGTCCATTTAGCTCAGAGAGCTTGTCAGAGGCTGTTCTTGCCCAGCCAGAAACCCCATTCTCACAAGTTCAGCTGATGCCCTTGGGATCTGCTCGCTGTGCACAGCCCCAGTCCAGCCTGCACACGTGTTCACCCCAGTTCTGCCCATTGGCAGAGCAATGGGAGCCACTCCAGCCCAAATCCAGATGCAGCAGGGAAATCTGGGCTTGGTTTATCTGTTACCATCTCACACACAGGTACACTTTGCCATTTAATGAGTAAACTTGGGGGATGAGATGACTTTGAGTGCCTAATCACTTAAAACCTAAGGAGGTTACACCTGATCTGTGACAGTTTGTTCAGGAAACACCGAGGGTTATGGTCAGAGTTGGGAGGTGGTGCTGGCTGTTAAACAAAGGATGGTATTTTGTGCTGAATCCTCTTCAGAGCAGTCTGTGGGTTGGGTGTGTTGAGCACAATGGGTTTGAGCCTTACCTGTTTTCTGTGTTGCTGCTGTAACTCCACCACTTTGTGTGATCAGGTTTTTTACCTGATCTCAGTCTTGCATAGGGGATTGGATCCTAGCTCCAAATGGGTTGTGCAAGACTAGAATCCCAACTGAGGACACTTCTTAGAAAGAGTACTGATAGTCAACTGGAGAGTAGAATTCTTCCAGAAGTAATTGTCCATTGACTGGGATGCTGTCTGGCCAGAGAAGTCTGGTTTGGCACTTCAGAAATTTCTGTAAAAAAAGTGTCTCTGTAAATCCTTTGTGCGCACTGGTCAGAGATGCAGCCAGTTCTGGAAGAGCTGAGAACTGATGTGTTTATTTTAACCACTGGATGCATATTTACTGTTCAGAGTATTGCTACACAGGTAATTAATAATAGCCAATTCCTGTGTGTGTTTCAGGGGGAGGAAGGGCAGGGTTGTTGCACTTCACAGCCACTGCACTCCATGGTCCTGTGCCACTGTCACCCCATTTCCCTTGGGAGAAGAGGTGAGGATTTCTACCAAAGTGACTTCATTGTAGATGTAAAGCTGAGTATATTAACCAACATTCTGCCCAAAACCAGATCAGACATTGCAGCAAGGAGAGCTTTGAATAGATATCAGCACTTCCTTCACACTGGGGAAAGAGTGGTTTTAAGCAGGACTATAAAGAGGTTTTAGGAGAATCTCCATCCTTGAGTGAACCCAGAGAGCAACTGGACAAGACTATGAGCAACCTGCTGCATTGTCACAGCTGGCCATGCTCAGTGTGGGGGTGTGGGCTGTGATCCTCTATCTGTGTTGGGGAGGGGATTGTCCTCTGCCCCTCTACCCCCCCTCCACTTACTACAAAGCTGCTGATAAGCTCAGAAAATAGATCATTTCAGTGCCAACAGGTTTTCTTCCTGGCCAATCAAAACAAACATGCCATGGATAAGGAAAGGAGGGTGCAGACACTTAGGATAAACACAGAAATGACAATTGCCTTCTGTTACTGAGTGGTGCTGGCTGCAACTGTCTGACATACCTGTGTGTGTGTCTGTGTGTCAGGGTCTCCTGGTCACCATTTCCCTCTGTGGGTGTCTGTACACACCTGGCAGTGCCTCAGTGTGTCTGCTGGGCCACAGGTGTCTCTGGGTGTCTTTCAGTGTCCCCGTGTCTGTGTCCCTTGGTGTCTGTGTGTGTGTCTGTTGTGCTAATACTGCTGTAGCTGCCTCATCTCAGTGGCTTCTTGGAGAGTGAATTTTTTTTTTTTCCTTTTGCCCCCTCCTCCCGCCCAGCATTGATCCAGTGTCCTCCCCAGAGCAGAGAGTGACCCCTCTGGTCAGGTCCCTGTGTCCCCACTGCTGGGATGGCTTCTCTGAGGTCACCTTCTGGCATGGCCCCTGTGGCTGAGCAGCCCCTGGTGGAGCTGCAAGAGCACAATCCCCACAGTGACTTTGAAAAGAAACAGCTTCACACAGATAGACAGGCTGGAGACAAACACAGGCTGAGAGTCACTTTTACAAGTTTCTTTATGAAATTAAATGTTGCCCCTGGTCTGGGGGGAAGATATAGTGCAAGAAGGACTTTGTACATGCTACTGAATTCAGATATCCCTGGATGACCAGACTTTGGTCAGCTACAGCATCAACAAACACTGGATTTCTGAGCTCTGCAGACAGTTAGTGCTCACTCACACTTGAGTTGGAATGAGCCAGTGTCTTCCTTCCACTGTCACAGGATGTCTCCTAATCTAGGGAATTCAGTCAGTATGGCTTCTAACTCTCGCTATGGTAAGGCAAATCTTTCTTTTTGCTAACCAAGGTTTAAATTCATTCTTTTTGGCCACCGTTTGAAACTTGGGTACTTAAAGTGAGGCTCTTTATGCCAAAGGTAGGCCTTTATCAAGTGGTTTTCCATTTTTAAAAGTGTCAGTAACACTCCTTGAATTTGAGGGTCTGTGGGAGTTTGCATAACAATGACATTGCAGAGTTGAACAGCAGACTCTGACTTCTGGGAGCTAGGTTTGCAAATATTGACCTTTCTTTTAAAAAAAGAAAAGAAAAATTAAACAGACAAAACAGGCATCAAGTTAACAACATCTGACAAGAACAATTACAGACTTACAAAATACACAGTTCTGATTTTTACCATAAATAAACACATTACAAACAATGAGCATTTTCATTGGCCAGGAAATATGGCAGAATGATGGAGACGAGAATCTAAAGAATTGAGTATGGTATTAATTAGGCACATTTTTCTCTAACTTATGTAACTCAAACCCACTAGAGAGATTCTTTGACTTGACTCATGCTGCAGGTTGGCACAGTTTAATGTAGGACACCTTTCACCAGTGCTGTTGAACTAAAGGGAGGGAGGAGGTCACAGTGCAGTGCTCACTGTGCTCTGAGTGCCTGCAGAGGCTGCTGAGTTAGTTGGACACGTGGAGGAGGATCACAGCTCTGAGAAATGCAGGGCATGGGGTGGGCAGAGCAGAAGGGTTCATCCCTCCTCAGCACAGACTCTGAACTGTTGTTCCGAGCACGGCAGCGGCCACGGGGCCAGCGGGTCCATCAGCTGCCATCCCCTGTGGCAGCTGCCAGCCAGCAGTGGTGGGCACAGCAGGAAGGAGTGAGTCCAAGTACAGCTGACAAGGTAAATCTCTCGGGCTGCAGCCTGTCCAGCTCCCTGCTGCGCGCTCCTGGAGCTTTGCCTGCTGGGCAGGGCAGGGCAGGGCAGGGCTGGCTCCGTGGCCCCGCTGCCCGCGGTGTGCCAGCGCCCACGCGGCCTCACCTGGGAGCCAGCGGGTCAGCCGGGCTGCACAATAAATAGGGAAGGCAGGAGCACACGTGCCATCCTCTGTAAACACAGCATTGGATGAACCTGGGCTCCACCTGCCAGGACTGATGGATAAAGTGCTTTCTCAGAAGGGGTTCAGGCACAAACACGGGGCTGCCCCTATTTCCGGAAGGGCGTCAGCCTGCTGATGTTCTGCCAGAAGTTCGAGGGCTTGCGCTTGGGCTCTGCCAGCATGAAGACCTGCTGCTGAGGGAGCGTGGTGGGCAGGGTGGGGTGCTTCTGCCGCATCAGAAAGTCGTAGTAGGGCCTGGTGACAGCTGGGAGGAGGAGGAGGAGATGGGAAGCATGTTAGTTGAACAGAGCTCCTCTCCCCCCACTCTGCCGCTTCCCCCAGTCCCCGTTAAAGCTGCAGGGCTGTGAATTGGGTTTGTCTTAGTGTTACCCTTCCTTTAATTTATCCTTACTTTCAGCAGTGCCTTTTAGGATTAGAGCTCATGTGGAAGGCCCAGAAATGTGCTGCACAACTGTCAGGTGTTCTGCCAGCATGACAGCAGGGCTAGAGAGCTGCAGCTCATGCCTGGTGACAAACTTAGCTGGTGCTTTGGCTGTGCTGGGAGAAGCAGCTGCTGTGCAAGTGCTGCTGGTGCCTGTTACAACCTCCTCGGCTGCATTTCTGACTAGGAATGGTCAGTGCCTGCATGGAGGACAAGGCTGGTCTGTGCAGTCTCCTCTAATGCTGTGCCCCAAAGGCTTTGCTCTGTTGGCGTGGTCTGGCCTCCTTCCAAACTTCCCCCTTTTTGCAGCTAAATCTCATTTCTGGCCCTTTTTGACATTTAGCCAAGCTTTCTTTCAGGAGCTATGGCTGGGCTTTAAGTGCTGGCTGGTACCACCAAGAGGAAGTGGTTGCCTCTATGGGTTCAGAGGAACCGAGCGACACCTCTTCCTCTGAACAGAGAGAAGGGGAAGGTGGCATCAACAGGGCTGTCTTCAGCCAACAGTGCTGTGGGCACAGGAACCTTTATTTTGCTTGATTTCACTCTCCCTGGCTGCTGCTAATTGTCCTGGTCTCTGGCACGTTGAATCAAGAGCGCTGCTCAAGCCTGGTACCTACCCCTGGCACCCTGCCCAAGGTTCAGGTTTCAGAGCATCTTCCACAGGCACAGCTGCCCAGCAGGAACAGAGCCCTCCGTGGCCCTCTGTGCACCGTGGGGATTACTACAAACCTTGCCTTTTGCCAAAGGCAATGCCATACTGCTGGGAAGGCCTGGCTCCTAGGGAGAGGCTGTGCACTGGCCCGAGCAGAAGCTGCTGGGTTTTGGCAGAGTGCTGATTATGTGCAAAGTGGCTCTCCTGGAGTTAGGAATAGTCTCCTGACTCCAGCCACCTGAATCTACCGGGAATTGTAGTGCAAATTGTCACCATCTGGCCTTCTCAAGAGTTTGTTAATGCAACTTCATTGAAAGCTGGGCAGTGTAGTAAATACAGAGCCACCCCCCATTGTCACAGTGTTCCTGTGTTCAGGTGTGACTCACCCTTGGGCTTCCCAGCATGGTGCTGCTTGCTGGCATTCAGCATTGCCTGCTTTTTCTGCACCTCCGTGATGGAAAAACCTGGAAGATAAAGCAGATTTCTGTCAGCAGCAGGCCATCATTTGGTACCTCAGGAGAAATCAGGGGTAGGCAAATGCCTGAGGTGAGAGGCCACAGTTTGCTAAGGCTGTGGGGGCACAGCCTGCTCCCCCAGCCTGGGCTGGGCTGCACAAACCCCCTGTGCAGGATTTGCTGCCTGCCCCTCAGCCCATGCTGCACTGGGGGGAGAAGCCAGTCCTGGCCAGTGGTGGCTGAAATCTTTCAGATCACACTAGGCTGAATAAAGAAGGATTTGGACAAAACAACACAAACCCTCTTGTACAGTGAGAACCCTTGACTGAACCTGTTCTGTACTGCTCTGGGCCCTGTATGTAATGTATTGACTATTTTGTCAGCCCTGCTTGAACTCCTTAAGACACATCAGCCTCCCTGAGGACAAACTGCAGCGATGGCTTATGGTGGTTTGCAGTTTTTTAATTGCACAGATTCATTCAGAATGTGTAATTCAGCAGCCCAGAGCTGCCCTGGAGCATGGGCTGGCTTCCCCACCCTTTCACTCCTCAGGCATTAGCCAATGGGTAAAAAAAGATGAAATAACAATGATTAAAAGCAAACCAGTCTCCCAGCATTGCTCTTTCCATACCTGTCTCCTGGTCGAGCTGCACCTGCCTCCTTTCATTCTCAAATGCCTTCAGCCAGCGCTGTTTCTGCTCAGGCTTTTTTGCACAGAATAAATGGACTTCCTCAGTGTCTCTGCAGTGCAACTTAAATGCATTTTTCACACTGATATTGAAGTCCTTGTCTTTGCCATCTTCTACATCCAGTATTTCCATGTCATCCATGTTGATGCGACTCTTGTAGTACAAGATGTCCCTGCGCAGAAGGTCCTGTAAGAGAGATCACAACACGTTGCTGTTTCTTGGATGTGATGGAGAATTTAACCTTCCTGCTATCATTACAGTCCTGTAAAAGAAATGAATACTGGATTTGAGTCTGTGGAACTGCAGAGTGCTGAGCTGCTGTGGGCACTGTAGGGAACCCCATGGCTTGTTCTGGCAGGGGGGTCAGGACAGGCTGGTGTCCGTGTTGGAGCCTATCTGCTGCCTTGAAGCTTGGGTGTTACATATCATCCCAAATCTTCATTAAGCCTCTAACAGAAAGCACTATTTGAATCCTTCAGTTCCAGTTAAAAAGCAAAAATAATACTAATTAGCTCTTGGCTTTTTGTTGACAATGAAAAGTAACTTTGAGAACAGTGATTTTCATACCTAAGTTACCTGGAGCTACCTGCATGCCGTGGAATATGCAAAAAATAGTTGGCACATTCAGTTCTGAAATTCCAGAGGAAGGTACCACTCACTGGCTCCAAGAGGGAAGATTTCTGGTATTACTCAGCTTATGAAGAACAGCATGAGCTGTACTTACAGACTTACATGTGCTGTTAGCATGGCCTTACTGACTGCCAAGGCCCACAGCTGTTCATCAAATCTGCAGTTTTTTCTGAATACAACACTAAGGTGGAAGTTCAGATGAAAAACAAGGTAGTTAAAAGAACTTGTGTGACAATACTCATAACTGAGTTGTATAGAATAACCCCACACTAACTCCAGAAGCTGTGCAGTGCTTTCCTCTTTTGCTGTGAGAATTAGGCCAGTAGCTGATTGCTGTGCTCAGGTGCACAGAACACCCCAGGACCTCAGAGAAAAGAATGCACAGAGAACGCTCAGTGCCAGGAGCACATGAGGCCAGGAGAGGGTGGAGAGGGAGCTCACTTAAAACCATCAGCACAGCAGTAGCCAGCTTTCATGGGTTACCTTCTTGCAGCAGACAAGCTGGTGATCGAAGAGGAAGAACATCCTCTGTTGGCTCTTGGCTTGAGGGTGGGAGATTTTGGCTAATTCCCCAGAATAGATGAGTTCTGAGCTTCTGACTAGGACATCTTCTCCCTGAGAACAGCACAAAGAACAGGTTGGTCTCAGCCTCATCTGAAAGTGGGAGCCTGAATTCCTGCTGACAGAACTCGAGTGGGAATGAGAGAGAGCCTCTGTGCTGGAGGACAGTCCTTGGCACATCAGGGAGACACTGTGGCCGTGGCACCCAGGGAGTGGGAACTGAATTTGATTAGAACAAGAGCTTGTTAAATTTTTTAAAAGTCTTCTTTTCCAGGGAATCTGCTCAGGAAAGCTGTTCCATCCCAGACATAAAGGAGGCACATTAGCAGGGAGCTAAGAATTTGCCTGACATCCTTGGGCAGGGAGACAGTGTGGGTTTATTGAGTCTAGGATTTAGAAAATTAGTATTTTGTTTCTTTTATTTAGTGATTTTTTTTTAATGAGTCTACAAGGAGCCTTGGTTTCCTCTGTCACTACGCCAGAACTTGCCTTTCTGCAACAATAACCTGGCTTGTTAAGAATTAAGGAGCAAAGTCACTCAAGCTAAAATGGGGAGCAAGAGAAAAATAATAGAATTTCACTAACCTACATGCTGATTTCATTCTGCAAGGAAAACCAGGGAAACAAAGATCCCAGAGAACATGCAAAGGCAGCTGGTCTGGCTGGGTTATATGCCAGACCTGCTCAGTTGTGCTAAAAGATCATAACTGTTTAAATAAAAATCAGACTCTCCACAAAGATGGGCAGAGAGCTGAGGTGGGGCTAGACAGTGAGATATCACTGTAGAGAGAAGCTGTTGGAAGAGCAGAAGAGAACAACGTGGAATTCCTTGGGCAGGGAAGTCTCCTACCTCCCAGTCTTCTATGGAGCTCTGCCACTGAGCGATTTTGTCGATGTTCTCCAGCCGCCGCTTCCTCTCGTTGATGAGCCGAGCCACGTTCTTCATGGCGTTTAAGGCAGCCTCCACATCCTTGAAATCCCTGGGGAGGGGCAGAGGCTTTAGGCTTGGCAAAATGGCACGTGGATGTTGTACCTACACTCCAGAGGAGAGCAGCCTGGCACAGAGCTGGGATGGAACCAGGAGTTCCACCTGTGGTCTGTCCCAGCTGTTCTGGGCTGGAATCGGAGACACCTGCTCCTGTGGCAGCTTCTCAGACACTCACAGGTTTTGAGGCACAGATTAGATGTTGATTAGAACAATAGTGTGTTCAATTTTTAAAAATCTCCTTTTCCAGGGAGTCTGCTCAGGAAATCTGCTCCATCCCAGACATCCCATCCCTTTATGTGTAAAGGAGGCACATAAGCAGGGAGCTAAGAATTTAGCCTGACATCCTCAGGCAGGGAGACAGTGTGGGTTTATTGAGTCTGGTAACAAATCTAGGCCACCTCTGGGGAAGGGAAAGGGGGAAGTAATCAAATTTAGCTACAGAGGTGTAAATATGAATTGCTAGAAGAACCTCCAGGTTCTCATTTTCTTTCTGCAACATAATACAGAAATATATACACAACATATTCACAATGCTGCTGTTCCCATGCAGGGACTGGTCTGTGGTGCAGTGGTGAAGCAGTTCAACAGTAAGTGGCTTGTTTCAAACAGGAGCTGATGGTTTATCTGGCAGGGTAGGACAGAGGCTGATCTGCCCTCCCCCACACACCATCTGTGGCCACCAGCTACTTCTGCTGAGTTCAGAGTGGCTGGGAAGGAGCTGAGCTGCACAGCTTGGCTCTAAGGCAACTCTCAGAACATCTGTGCACTTCCTTAAGGAACAAGACATGCATAAAACCATTCTGGGAAGTACCAGGGCTGCAATTAGGAAGGTGAAATTAAGTCAAACCACAAAGGACCAATATCAACACTTTCATATAGATTTTTCATGTTTTCAGGTACTTAATTAAGTGACAGTTATTTGAGCCAAAGGCAGTGCCTTCACCCTGAAAGTGAGCGATGGATTTGGAGGCTTTGGAGCTGGCACTGACAGGGCACCAAGTCTGCATGGCCTGACTGCTGCAGGGCACAACTTCTCACTGGTGAAGTGTAGCTGCATGAACATTTTGGGATATATTCAACCAATGCTTTTGGAGGCAAAGTTCTCAACACTACCACCAGAAACACGTAGCTCCAAAGTATGTATGTGCTGGTATCACAGATACATGAGCCAAATAAAATAGAAAAGGGCCATTAGAAAGTGGACCTTAAATCTCAATCTGTGACAGGAAAGCTCAGTGCTACTGTAGTGAAAAATATGTAAATATACTTTTATTATATACTTACTATAATAAGTTATAGTATAAGTTATTGTTATTATAATATTATATGTTATCTACTTATAAGTTATATATAACTTATAATATACTTATATTATGTAAATATACTTTATAAAATTATATAAATATACTTCTTTTCCTGGTTTCTACGAGGTAACCTGTAAGAATTGTGGCTGCAGTTAGCCACTGCCCTCCCTGCAAGATTCAGCACGAGCCCATTTCCACGGGAGCAGCCTGGCTCCTTCCCTCCTGCCTCGCTGGCCTACCTGTGCTGGGGGTTGGTGTACTTGAGCAGCTCGGCCAGCTGCAGGGGGTACTTGCAGATTTTCTGCACGGGGGTGAGCAGGAAGCCATCCAGGGAGATGTCAATCATCTTCTGCAGCAGGCGGCAGGCCTCGAAGAAGTAAACGTACTTGTTCACCTTGGTGAGGCGCGACAGCTCCAGGCAGGCGTTGGGGTGGTTGTTGCAGTACTCGGAGTAGATCTGAAACTCTGTTTGCTGCAAGGCACAGGGAGGGATTTACTGCCCCTGTCCCTCAGGCCATGCCCTGGCACAGATTCCTGTGCCTCTTTGGTGATTTGTATCCTCTAACTGGAGCTGTTTGGTGATTTGTATCCTCCTCAGGCTCTCAAGCCCCGAGATCTAAAGCTGGGGGCTGGCAGGGTGTGTCACACAGCTTCAGCACCTGCAGCTCATCTGAGAGACCCAGACATTCCCACATATCCTGCTCTGAGCTCAGCTGAATGCTTTTAGTGCCCACATCAGCCACAGCTGATCCTTCACTGACCTGAAAACACCATTACTGTAAACTCAGTCCCACTCGAGATTTTGGAGTCTTCCTACATTTTCCCTGAAGTACCAAGGTCTGGCAGGGATTATAGTGTTCAGAAGATAAGGTGCTTTGAAAATGCTCTTTCCACAGCCACAAGAGCTACAGGATATTTCTTTGGGAAGTGGCTGAACAGGGCTGGGATAGAGGGTGGTGGCATGCAGTTTGGTTGGATGGGTCTTTTTAAAGAAAGCTTCAGTTCTGTCAGATAAATTTCTAAATCCTCTGACTTAATCCATGCTCAGCTACCCCCTTCCCATGAAGTCAAATTTACTTACATATTCCAAGAAGCATGAGCCAACCTCACTCAAGTGTGGGTGGTCTTTGTTAAATTTCTTCTCTAGTGCTTTAACAAATTTCTTCTGGCACCTGTAGATGTCCTCAATATTCCCAAAGATTGTCTTCAGCTGTTCTTCTGTAAACATGTCCGCTCTCTTGCGGCACTGCTTAATGTAACCCTAGGAGAAAACCAGATTGCAAAGCTTCCTGGGCATCTGCTCTGTGGCAACAGAAAGCCTCAAGGACTGCACTCAGGTTCCTGTACTCCCTTCCTGCAGATCTATACCCATCTGTAACTATTATTTCCTTTTATGTTACCCTAAACATGGTACAAATAGAAGCTGCCACAAACTCATGGCAGCCCTGGGCGATGCTGCAGCCCACACCTGAAGGAGTCACAGAGCTGCCTTCTCTCTTGCTGAAAAAGCCTTTATGTATCTGCAGGTAGTGGGGTGCTCTGAGCCCAGCACTGGTTGATTCAGACCACTTAAGTCCAGTTGTGGACTTGGTTTGGTGCCTGTGTGAGGAGCTGCCTGACTCCAGGCAGAGGAGAGCTCCGAGGGGCAGGGGGACACTGCAGCAGCAGAGGCTTGTTACTAAGTGTGTGCTCTTTGCCCCAGCTGCCTCTGCTGGGAGCCACTTTGGTCCCATTGCAGTGGAGAATTCTGTTCCTGCAAAAATTCCAGCTACCTTCACTCCCCCAGTGTATACGATGGATGTGTTTTAGAAGAGGTGTCACAATATTCAGCATATTTGACAGTAAAGGATCCAATTGGCTGAGCATCCCCTAGTTGTTTTGATCTGAGCATGACTTGCCTGAAGGCTGGAGTTGCTGATTATATTACTCCAGAAGATATATTAGAGAAGACAGCAGTGCTAGACATTTACTTTTCTCTGGCTTGGGAAATTCAATTAATTCCATTTAATCAGAGCACAAGTGAGTGCTCCAAATGCAGAGGCATTTGGGATTTTGCTGTAATGAATTGTTTTCTCTTTTCTGACCATATAATGGCATTCAGCAGAACTGCTGAAAATCCAGTCTCATTTTCAGAAAAGGTGCCTGCTTAGGTTCTCCTTCTGGGCAAGCATGGGACACAGTCCATTATCCCTCAGAGAAGTTCTTACAGTCCCTCTTCCCCCTTTATTCCTTACCTCACAAATGTCCTTCAGGTGCTTGATGTAGTCTCTCTCTGTGCTTATGATCTCATTGATGACATTGGTCCTCATTTGGTCTTTGGTGGTCTGGCCCATCCCAAAGCGTCGGGAGTCGTCCTCTTTGCCCCCCTCTACCTTCAGGGGATAATCCTCCATGGGCTCATCCTGGTTCACTCGCAGCTGTGAGGCACACAAGATGTTCACTGTTCCTACTGCTGAAAGCTCTGCCGAGGATGGCAGACACAGTCTGAGCTGGGCCCAGGTGAGAGGAGGGTGTGTGTATTGCCTGGAAACATTTTCCCCTCGGGGAGGCTGAGGCCAGACAGTCACTCTGGGGAGGGCACACGGCAGCTGCTCCCACCGTGGCAGGGGTGGTTTTAGGCAGGCATTTCTAGTGGACAGAAGTTACAGGAATAATAGGGAGTCCTTCAGGAATAATACATATAAAATCAGGACAAAAATGGTTTATCGAGTGAAATTTTCTTAAATATTTGAAGGAACACTTTGGGAGAGAGGGAGGGGAGAATCAGTAAGTGGTTGGGGTTTTATCGACTTTATTGTTCTCATACTGTCGGTGACAGATGGCCCCTCGGCATCTGCTTGCCCAGGATTATTGAAAGAGACTTCATTGCGAAGGTAAAAGCAGCACGGAGGAGGGAAAGCAGGGCAAGCGCCCGGCAGGGCCGTGCGGGGCTCTCGCTCCCCCATCAGGTGGCAGCACAGCCCGAGCGCAGGGAGGCAGCGCGGCTGAGCGCTGAGCGGCGCGGACCGCGGCACTGCACCCCTGAGCTGCCTCCTCCTGTGCACCGCCCAAAGGATCCGTCCCAGCACAGAGAATGTGAAAGATAGGAAGGTGAAACACACATAATTATAGGAATTTTTAGTACAGTGACACAGAACTGCTTTAAACTTTCAATGTAGTTTCTTCTAGGCTCTATGACTTACCACTCGATACAAATACACCTTCATATAAAACCAGTGCGTACCCCTCGCTTGTCAACACAGGCACAGATCACATTTACTCACTGCTGAAGCCCTCAAGATGTGTAATCCTGGTTCTCCTCCAGTGTGAGCAGGACATCGGCAACTCTTAATCTCAGACCTCGGCCTGAAGCTCACGTGGAGTGACAGAGTCCTGCAGTCTGAGCCAAGCCCCCAGACATACCAGCACTCCCTGCAGTGAGCTCGAGAGCCAGTGGTAATTAGCAGGAAATCTTCGTCTGGATGCTTGAATAAGTGTTGTGATTCCTCTGTTAAAGGAATTTCTTACTCTGCATCCCTAATGCCTAGTACTAGCCTGCTTTACTCTAAGATGACAAGTTTGTGCCAGCCAGGACAATTCAACTCATCAGTAACATGAAAGAAAAAAATTCTGTGTTTTCATTGCAAAAAAAAAGCAGTGCTTAGGTCTTGGTAATCTTATTTGCAAAACATTCCACTCTTTGTATTAATTATGCAGCTGAGACTATCTCCTACAACCTATAACAAAGCATTTCAAAACTGCCCCACTTCTCCAAGGACTTTTGCTACGGACACCGGATGACCTCGTGTCACCTCCTTTCATGCTTCACCTGGTTTTGGGTCACTTGTGATCTGAAGTGACCTGGATAAAGAGCTAAAGGGCTGAGAATCTCTGCCCTTAGGCACCTTTGCAGCGCTGAGGAGTCTGCCCCGAGGTGGTGAAAGCTGTCAGGCACCCACCCCGACAGTCACAGGCAGGAGAAAGGAAAAAAGCCTTTCTCCTCACAGCGGGACAGCGGAGCACAGCAGTTTCCACCCTCCCACCCTCCCGGTTCTCCCCTGCTTGCCCTGAGAGTTCAGATGTGTTTCAGAAAGCTCTGTTGGAAATGAAGCCTCTGCAGGGTGCAGGTGGGACTGTCTGGGCTGGTCTGCACAGCTCTTCTGTGTGGGCTTTGAAGCTGGCACCAGGGGACAGCCTTGGCCACACGCACCGAGTGTCTCAGACTGCCCGAGATGACCGCAGAGACATTCCTTGTGTTTTTCTCCTCCATGGTTTAGTGCCTGGCACGCAGTGCTGTGTGACAGCCCAGCAGCCCGGTGGGCTGAGGAGGTGCATCTGAGTCAGGGGTGCATCCTTTGGCACTGCACTGGTCCCAGACCAGCTGCAGAGAGGTGCCTTTGGTGCCATGCTCATCTCTATTGTCTAAGTGGACACTGGAGTGAGGAGCTCTGCCAGCTGCATCAGGGATTCCTCCAGGAGAGCGCTGCTTGCTCCTGGAAGTGGATGCAATGTCCTTGGGCACAAATCAGCCAGTGTGCAGATGGGTAAGCAGGAGCCAGGCTGCAAACCACCAAACAGGGCAGCTCCCCAGCTGGCACAGCTCAGCTCAGCTCTGCTCCAGTCTGGAGCCGAAGATTTTGCCCTGATTTACTCATGTAGAGGGAGTTCTCCACACTGGTGGCTGCTGAGCCAGGAGGGCACTCTGTGCTGTAGCCACTTGTAGAGGAATACTAACAAGACATGCTGAACCATCTCTGGCAGTGAAAGTCCTTAGGAGTCACCAGAGAACATTAAACCTGGAGAAAGAGAACAAACACCTGGTGCTAATGGAGAGGGCACAAAGAAAGATGAAGATCTTACCCGAACAAAGCTGGCTGGAAACCAGCCTTCACTGTCCAGAATCCTCCCCCACCACCACTCCTTGTTGGTGGCATCCATTACTTCGATGACATCGCCGGCCTTGAATCCCAGCTCCTGGTCATCCATGGTGACGTGGTCCCAGAGGGCCTCTGCGTACACCACGCTGCCATCGCTGATGAGCTGTGGGCAGAGCAGGCACACTGTCAGTCCCTCCATGCCAGCAGCACCGTGTGCCAGCCTGGCTGCAGCCCTGGCACACGTCCTGCTGACTCTGTGCCCCCACGAGCAATGAGGTGTGGTGCTCACATCTCTGCTCCCTGAGGAAAGTTTCGTAGAGGAGCAGAGAGAGGAAAGAAAACAATTTCTATTCTTGTCTCTTGTTTTTCTATGTGGAATGCATTGGGAAATTGTTTACTTAGAATCATTAGTTGATTAGATCCTGCTGGGCATTGTTTGGCCCTGATGGCCAATGGAATCCTCCTGTGTCTGACTCCCTCCTCGGAGGGAGTCACGAGTTAAGTTACAGTGAGTAGTTAGATATGATAGTTAGAAGTTAAGATGTAGTTTTAAGAGCTCCTCTTTAAATATATATTAATGTATTGAAATATAGTTATAATAATAAAAAACTATTCAGCCTTCTGAATTAGACTCAGCATCATCTCTTCCCATCTCAAGTTCACCAGCATCCTTCCCTACCACAATGAGGAGTTGCTGCAAGGCTGGCAGCTGCTGTGCCTGATCCTGCTCTCAACAGCATCTATTCAGAATCACTTCCACACACTACATTTACTACCATAAAAACATAAATTCTGGCATTTCATACTGCTGGCTTGGCCTCAGCCAGTAAACAAGGCTCAGTGGTACCTTGTTTGTGGGAGATGCTCTGGTGCTGCCAGTGCAGCTCTGCTTTGGAAAGCCTTGAAATAAAACTTTGAGCATCAATATTTAGAGACATACTTCAGAGCAAAAAGTTCTGGAATGGCCTGCCCAGGGAGGCGGTGGAGTCACCATCCCTGGATGTGTTTAACAAAGCCTGGATGTGGCACTGGGTGCCAGGGTTCAGTTGAGGTGTTGGAGCTGGGTTGGACTCGATGCTCTTGAAGGTCTCTTCCAACCCAGTGATTCTGTGAACTCTCTGAAAAAGCATTCAGAGGCCTCAGAGTTACTCTGGAATGGGTAGAGCCTGAAGCCTGTAAGGTGGTTAAATGCAGCACTTAAGATGTTTAAAATAAGACTCCTGGGAGTTTTAAGCAATTATACTGAGGAACAGCAGTTATTTACTGCATGCCCCATAGAGGCCCCACTCTAGGAAAAACAGGACCCCCAACAATTAAAAAACCCAAACCAAAACTGAAGCCCATGTGGCTGGAAGATGCAAGGGGGGCTCTGAGCACAGTGATGCTGTGCCTGGAGCCATTGCTGATCCTTCCCACCTCAGCTGTGGGGTGGCCAGGTGACACTCAGGTGCTGCTGCAGTGGTGTCTCTGTGGGCTGGTCCTGCTGGCCACCACAGCAGGAGTGCCTGATGCCACTGGTTTATCAGGTCAGAGTCTCCCTTGGATTTCAACAACTCCAGAGCACACTCACAGAGTTCCCTGGGCCTGAACACTGGGATTGTCTGAACACCAAAGGTTTTCCCAAGAAGATGGAGTGCATACTGGAGTTGTGCTAAAAAGGACTTGGCCATTGTGGAGAGGCAGTGAAGGCCTGTTTTTCTCCAGGAAAATGGTGCAGTGATGAATTATGGGAAGACAACAGGAAGACAATATGCAAGGCACACGGGAGAAAGAGAAAAGCTGTAGGAAAGCCACTGTCCCTGGTAGGTGTCCCAGCAGTGCAGCAGTGTCACCACAGCACACAGGGCACGGGCCACCCATGCCCCTTGGGCTGCTCAGTCAGGCAGAGTTATCCCCTGCTCTGGGTTACTGCTGCTGCCCCTCCACAAAGCAGAGATGCACGTTGGAAAAGAATCATCATCAGCTGGGTAAATCAGAAGAGGGTTAACGAGGCATTTGAAAGAAAATTGAAATGCAGTCTGCCTTTGGATAGCAAATGCCCCTTCACTGAACCAGAAACAGCTTAATGCAGT
Organism: Ploceus nigricollis; assembly: GCA_013399945.1. NCBI lineage: Eukaryota > Metazoa > Chordata > Aves > Passeriformes > Ploceidae > Ploceus > Ploceus nigricollis. The sequence continues at coordinate 668,885 of VXBC01005966.1, read as the reverse complement.
GTTTCCATTCTGACAGAAATAATGGCATGATGGGGAAGGAGAGGGTGAGAGGTTCCCACTTATCTACACAGCCAGTGTGTAGCCAGAGCTAGGTGGGATGCAGTGCAGTGATGCTATGTGAAAGTAGGGGATGGATCCATGTGGCAGCAAAAACAAAAGGGTTATTGATGTATTAAAACCAACAGAAGTGCCTCAAAATGGTCATGTAGAAATTAGAGCCTCTCCTCCCCCAAAAGGTGGTGGGATCAGCCCAACTGAAGTGCATCCACACTAATGCACACAGGGTGGGAAACAAACAGGAGGAGCCCAAGGCTGTGGTGTGGAAGGAGAACTGGGATACAGCTGCCAGCCCAGCAATGTGGTGGGATGATTCTCACAACTGGAGTGCTGCAGCAGGTGGCCATAAATCCTTCAGAAGGAACAGGCATGGAAGGAGAGGCAGCGGGGAAGCCTGTATGTGAGGGAGTGTTCTGATGATGGTGATGACAGGGTTGGGTGTTCCCCCTCTCCTGGGGGGCAGCAGAGGAGCAGGCTCTGCTCTCTGCTCGCTGGTGCCCAGTGTCAGGACCCACAGGAAGGGCCTGGAGCCCTGGCAGGGCAGCTTTAGGTTGCGTAGCAGGAAAAGGTTCTTTCCCCAGAGGGTGGTGGGGCACTGAACAGGCTGCCCAGGATCATGGCCCCAAGGCTGCCAGAGCTCAAGGAACGTTTGGACAACGCTGTGAGACACAGGGTGGAATTCTTGGGGTGTCTGTGCAGGGCCAGGAGTTGGACTGTGATGATCCTTGTGTGTCCCTTCCAATTCAGGATACTCTATGATTCTCTAAATATATTTATCCGTGATCTGGATGAGGGGATTGAGTGCACCCTCAGTAATTTAGAGGTTTTAGCTTTTTAGCATAGAGCAGTGACAAGTAGACTAGGGAAGAGAGTGGATGTAAAAGTGTATTTTTCCAGCCTTGGCTATCAGATTCCAGCTCCAGAAGAGCAGCTGGGCCGTGGGTGAGGGCGGGCGTAGCCAGTCTCACAAAGCTCTGCTGCTGCTTTGGGCAATCCATTTGCTTTGGGACTGCAGGGGCTGGTGCCTGTGCAGAGCACAAGCTGAGCCCAGCTCCTCCTGCTGCAGGGAGGGAGAGGGGGTGGCTGGAGCCCAGCACCCAGGCAGCCCTATGGAGGGGAGCTGATGACATGCTGGGATCTCACTCTCAGTGCTGGGCACACACCAGGTGACAGCAGCTGTGCCATGCCCTGCTGAGTTACACATCCCTGTGGGAGGGGATGGCTGTTGCTCAGGAAATGGGCAGAAGCTGCTAAACCTTCAGAAGAGTGGCATCCAGCAGGCTTTACAACACCCAAACTGTGCCCAGCACAGAGAGAACATGGCTCTTTCTCAGACAAAATACCTTCTCTGTGTGCTTAGATATGCCAGCCTGGATCAGTGCTCCGAGTGTGATGTGCAGGCTGGCACACACCGTGGCCATTTCCAGAGAGAGGCTAAGTGGGCTTCCTCTAGCACTGAGATGGTCACACAAGCAGAGCACTGATGATGTGAAGGCATTAATACCACACAGGACCATGCTGTCACAGCTTGGTAACATGATGAGAAGACAAGAGACCCAGCCTGACCCAGCATTCACAGCACATAGGGCTGATACACTCAGCTCACAGAGCCACACGGAAATCCACGGGGCTGTGGAGAGAATCCTCAGCTGGTATTTTAATCCAGCCATTAATATTAATACCTTACATTTTCTCTATTCAACAACAGCCATACTTGTAGGTATGATTTGGAAAATACAGGAGGACACAACTGTGGGATCACCAGCCTGGCCAAACAGGCAGGCAAGACACTGCCAGTTCTCATGGAAAGGAATAAATAAAGTACACCTGAACAACAGGCCAGGATTTGTTTAACTGACAACAAACACCATGTTTCTGGGGAGGAATGATCTATATGGAATAAAGCATGAAATAAAGAGCAAAAAATTATTTCATCTGTTCTTGAGATTATGTCAATTAATGTAATACAGCAGCGCTCAACACACCTTCATGTGTTCAGGCTGACAGGTCCCCTCCCTGCCCCACCTCCTTCTGTGCTGGTAGCCCAGGGTGGGCAGGGGCAGAGCTGGGTGCAGAGCAGTGCTCAGTGATCAGGGCTCTGCTCCTCTCTGCCCCCAGTTCAGGGTGTGCTCTATGCTGTTCATTTCCACTGTATCCAGCCCAGCTCCCAGGCTGACACAGGAACACCCACTGCACCCAGCCCAAGAGCCCCTTTCCCAGAGCAGGTACAGGTGGGTAGCTNTCCTTCTGTGCTGGTAGCCCAGGGTGGGCAGGGGCAGAGCTGGGTGCAGAGCAGTGCTCAGTGATCAGGGCTCTGCTCCTCTCTGCCCCCAGTTCAGGGTGTGCTCTATGCTGTTCATTTCCACTGTATCCAGCCCAGCTCCCAGGCTGACACAGGAACACCCACTGCACCCAGCCCAAGAGCCCCTTTCCCAGAGCAGGTACAGGTGGGTAGCTCAGAGCCAGGACTGGCATTTCCCTGGCACAGGAGCACCCATGGTGCCACATGGCACTGCAGCAAGAAGAGCTGCCCCATCCTCCCCCAGGGGCAAGTGTGCTCTATGAAAGAGGGGCACGACTCTGTTGCAGTAAGGTACAAAAATCATAGAGAAAGGCTTCATAAAATCAGGCCTGCTCTCCTGGAATCAGAGGCTGGCCCTGTCAAAGCTGGCATTTTGCAAGTTGCCATGTGAAAGCAATCCTGGTGTGAGCAGTTCATTAACATAACAAGGTATTCCTGGGTAAAAAAAAAAACCCAACCAGCACCTGTATAAATTGGTTTTGCACCATAAGATAGAAAATAAAAACTCTCTTTCACAAACAACTGTCCCTGCACATACACACTGAGAGTTTGAGTGACCAACCAAAACAGAATAACAACTTGTTACTAACCAACAAAGTAATTAACAAGAAAGCTACTGACCAGTTGGAGTCCCACACGAGGTCTGTAACACTGTATAAAAAGGAGTCATGTGAATAAAGAATGGCCTTTTTGACCATTAAGAAAATGGAGTTTGTGTGATTTATTCCCATAGGACTCTCCTACTCCAGGAAGGATAAAACACACCAGCAGGTAATAGGGTTTTGGCAAAATGTGTTTGAGGTGGCACCACCAACCAGCTCTGCTGAGGGAGCTGCCTGGCTCCCAGAGGAGTGGGGATGGAAGGGAATGCTCACCCCTGCCAAACACCTCCTCTCAAAAGGCTCAGCTCACCACGCTTTGATCTTTGCAATTAAAGCAAGGTTTGGAAAACAACTACTAATTTCCATATGAAACAATATTTATGTGCTGGCTTTGTAATGGCAAGGACAACTCGGTACATGTTCTTGAAGAGGCTCAAACAAGTGTAAAGCAGAGAAAAGTTAGGAGAGAATGCAAACCAGCCACCCCACAGCTGCTCTAGCTCCTGCAGCTGGCAGTGGGGAAAACAATCAGAAATCAAGTTTTTTTATTTGTTTATGAAAACATCTAACTTTGTAGACAGCAGCATTTGCAACCCAAAGGCAGCACTAGCCCAGACGCTTTAATCTGAAAATCAAGGGCAGCTCTGTTCCTGCCCTGGCCTTTCTGTGTCCCCATTGCAGCCCCAGGCTCCTGTTCCAGCCCTCCCTGCTGCGAGGGGAAGGCACTGGAGCTGATGCCTTGGAGGGGCTGCCTAGAGCAGAGGCTGGACAAGGTTCAGAGAATAAAGTGGGTATTTATTAAAGGCCTTCAATATCTACACCCTGGGCAGTCACAGCCTCCCAGAGGCTGCACCCAAGGTGGACAATGGGCACCAGTTTTTCAGACAATTGTAAGTTTGGTCCATTCACATACCAGGGGTTAATGCTCCAGTTACAGCTTCAGCTAATGAAGTCATTTACCCCCAGTTTGCTCCCCCCAATTCACTTTTGTTTGTAGTTTTTGGGGCCTGAGGCTGTGGGGTGTCCTTGGATCTCAGGCCCAGAGGGATTGTTGTGTCTGACCAAAGTGTGCAGACAGTAACTAACACTGAATGGAGTTTGGAGTTATGCACTAATGCAGTACAGGATTTGGACAATATAAAAGCTAAAATCCCAAGGCATCAGGGCAGCTCCTCCCGTGGCACAGATGGAGGGGAGGATCAATGGATGGCTCCTCTGAGCAGCATCCACACAGAGGCTGCCAAGGAGGAGACACAGCCAGGGCTGCCCCACAGTAAGTCCATTATGTGTGGGCAGGCAGAGCTGGCATGTCAAGGCCATGCCATGGGCTTGTTGGCATTGCAGCCCCTCGGTCCCTGTCTGGCTCAGGCTGGACACCTTGACATAATTACCTTGTATGTCCTGCTCTTGTTTGGACAGGACCTCCAGGCAATATTAACAGAGATAAAAGATCTCAGCAGTTTACAGAAGGAGGGATGAAGATGCCTTTAGGAAATATTTATCTTTGAGCTACTTGTTTCTATTTGAATAAAATTTGAATAGCTTTCTCTTGACAACACCAAGTACACTGGATCATGCAGAGCCAAACAATAAACCCAGGAGCATCAAAAGAACTGGGAAAAGGAAAGATCAGGGAGAAGGTACCAATAGAATGGAATTTATTTTTCAGCTCTGTGACCCTAAAACAGACATGTCCCACAAAGAGCACCTGAACCCAGCCCCTCCTGGTGAGCTAAAATGGTTGCCATGAAGGCTGTGCTCACTGCCTGCCCAGCCCCTGGGTGTGACAGACTGAAGCTGAACTGGTCCAGCACACAAACATTAAGCCCTGCAGCAGTCCTGACCCCAGAGGCAAAGCCTCCAACAGCTCCAGTTCCTTCAGCAGTCACTTTGCTTCCAGAGCTTCTCCTCTGCCTCTCTCATGCAAGGTGCAGCAGAGGAGTGGAAAAAAAATTACCTACACACATGGGCCAAAGTTGTGCTTCATTCACACAAATACTTATTTTCTCTGAACATGAGCAGAAGCCAAAACTGGCCTCTGCCTTGAAGTGAACCCATGGGATAATTTTGAAGTTATCACAGAATTCACAGAATCACTGGGTTGGAAGAGACCTCCAAGATCATCGAGTCCAACCCAGCCCCAACACCTCAACTGAACCCTGGCACCCAGTGCCACATCCAGGCTTTGTTAAACACACCCAGGGATGGTGACTCCACCACCTCCCCGGGCAGCCATTCCAGAACTTTCACTCTTTCCGTGAAAAACTTTTTCCTGATATCCAACCTGAATTTCCCTTGGCACAGCTCAAGGCTGTGTCCTCTGGTTCTGTCAGTGCTGCCTGGAGAAAGAGCCCAACCCCACCTGGCTACAGCCACCTTTCAGGAGCTGTAGAGAGTGATAAGGTCACCCCTGAGTCTCCTTTTCTGCAGGCTGAGCACCCCCAGCTCCCTCAATTCCTCACAGGGCTTGTGTTCCCAGCCCCTCTCCAGCCTCGTTGCCTCCTCTGGACGCGCTCGAGTGTCCCAACTCCTTCCCAAACTGAGGGGCCAGAGCTGGACACAGCACTCGAGGTGCAGCCTCAGCAGTGCCCAGCACAGGGGCAGAGTGAGCTCCCTGCTCCTGCTGGCCACACCATTCCTGAGCCAGGCCAGGATGCCGTTGGTCTCCTCAGCCACCAGGGCACACTGCTGTCCTGACAGCTTGCTCTTGCTTGCTCTCAAAACTTTTAGCTTCACTGTCTAATGATGGGCAACAGAGATTAAATTTATCTTCAGAGCTTCTGTCATCTGAGCAGCAGGCACTGAGTCTGAATGAATCATCTGGACTGGCTTTTCAGAGCATCTCCCCTCGTGGGGAGACAGACACCCCAGGGAAGGGTTCATCTTCAGCATCTCTCTCAGCATGATGAGCTACCCAAGCCCCTGGGCTTCCTGTCTCCCCTCACTGCCAGGCAGGAATTTGGGCTGCCTCTGCTAGACTGGACTTGCTGCTGCCTGGCTGCAGGGTGCCAGAACCACCAACACAGCTCTGCAGGCACAGCAAACACTTCAGTGCTTCTTGCTGCTGCTCTGCCCACACGCCCCAGGGTAGCAGGAGCCCCCCTGCCAGTGTGACAGGGGCACGTGTCCCCACGTGGGCAGTGCTGGTGTCACTGCCCCATTCACAGGCCCACACACTGTGCCCCCTGACAAGCCATGCCCTTGGCAGTTGTTGCCCTTTTGCCTGCACTGGAAGCTGCATATTTTTCAGCAGAGATTTTTGAGACTGATTAAGGGTAGTGGAGGACTCTCAGGCATTTACCAAGCACTGCAGATCTCCATTCAAAATATTTTAATTTGACAGTGATTCTCCTTAACAAATCTAAAATGTCAGTCAACAAAGATCTTAATCCAGCTAAGTGTGCTCCACTGATATTCCACAGTGCTGCTTTTTTAATCAGTGCCTGTAGTTAAGCCCCTCATGTGACATCTAGTACAGCTGCCTCCATTTACCAAACATTCAACATTTGTCATCACATTTATTTGGTAAGAACTATTTTCCACAAAACCATTATGACTGGCATTAATTACATTATTCCCTTTTATTTATATCATCTGAGTCCTGATTCCCCCTCAGAAGTGATTTAAACAGATGGGAAGAGGAGGAGGGTCCCCCCTGCAGCAGGCAAGGAGAGGTTTGCAATCTGCCTTTAAGCAGTGCTGCAGGAGCAGGGAAGCAGCCCTGGTGGGAAGTGCTGTGCTTCATGTTGAGTGAAGCTGTGTGTGAAGAGTTTGGCCTGAGAAAGCCTGCCAGGGGTGCACATCCCCTGGGTGCCATTAAATGGGATCCTTCAAACCCCAGAGTGATGCAAGAACCTCCCAGTTCCTCACCTAAAATGTGGGTGCTGATTACTGCAATGCAAAAAAGAAAACAACTTGAAAATTGCTTTCAGCCATTTTGCTTTTGGCTGAAATAACTCAGGAAAGTTCTTATGAAGGAGAGGGGACAGTGACCTGCAGCTGAGGAGGACACCTAAATCACCTGGAGCCTGGCAGTGCCCTCAGGGCTCCAACCATCACTGTCCCATGGCCTGTCTGTCAAGGGACACTGCTGATTTGGGGAACTGAGGTCCCTAAGTTTTGGCATAAGGAAAAACCAGGAGCAAAGCCCTTCTCAAGCCTTCAGGTAACTCTGCAACAGATTCTCTGTGTGCCACATTTTATAGCTGCACGTTGCAGTAGCTGTAACATGTACAGGAAGTAAAGCTGAAAAGCAGCTTCCATTTTAACCTGTCAAACAATTTTCCAGAGGACATTTGTTGAAAATATATAACACATTTATTTTCTGGTACAAGTGAAACGTATTTTCACTCTTTCTAAACAAGTAGATACAACTCTGAGTGACAGGGTGACAAAATGGCAACAGAAATTCTGTGCTGACAAATGTAACAGGAGCAATATTTAACACAAATGACTGACTGAATGAGCTGCTCCTCAGGAAGGTCTCTGCAGACCCATTAAGGAAAAGACCAGCCCTCTCCATCAGGGTCAGAAGCCCAAATATCAGGAATGACTCAGAAAGAGAGAGGAGAAGCAGGCAAGGCACAAAGAGCAGCATGAATCAAACGTGGGAAGAGTTTCTAGGCCAGCACAAGCTAAACAGACCTTGAAGCTGCAACAGAGACAGGTGGATGGAGGGTGGCCATGAGCTGAAGGCTCACAGAAAGGTTATTTCCAATCCAGGCTGCTGGGTGCCCAGTGAAACCACCAGGCAAGAAGCTTGGGACAAAAGCAGGACCTTTTCCCTGTGGTGCATACTTAACCTTTGCCACTGGAAGCCCCACAGCCCAACACAGAGGTGATTTTTAAAAAGATTAAGTAAATGTAAGTCCTTCAAGGACATTTAAACACATCCTGTGTGGATACAGCCCACCAAGGACCTTAAGCACAGCTGGGGAGGCACACAAGGCAAAGAGCCAGGCCATGCTTGCCTCTGCCCCTGAGCAGTTACCCAGGTCCCAGGTAAAAGTGTCACTGGCTGTAGTAAAGGTAGGCAATCTTGATGGCAAGAAATGATGATGTCTGCACAGATCAGAAGGCTTTGGAATGCTAAACACTCTCTTTATTAAAACTATACTATATTACATTAATATACTATTTAAAGAGATACTATTCTATACTACATACTTACTTCTCACTTATTTAACTCTAACTAACAAGCTTGTGACTCTCTCTGAGAGCCCAAGAGACACAGCTGGATCTGATAGGTCATTAAACCCCAACAACCTTCACCAGAATCCAATGAAACAATCACTCCAGGTAAACAATCTCTGAACCACATTCTACATGGGGAAAACAGGGAGCAGAGATAAAAATTGTTTTCACTTCTCTGAGGTTTCTCACTGCCTTTCCCAGTAAATCCTTGGGGAAAAGTTGTGCCTTGCTTTTCTCTGTAAAGAGAAATGAGGAGATAACTGGCTGGCCCTACAGACCTGGGCATGAGGGTGGTAACATTCATCTCACAGAGCATTAGGACATGAGGGTAGTGAAAAGCACAGAAGGAAAGAAATGCTGATTATTTGTATTACCCACAGACATTTCTTAAAAGCAGTGACCCCTGGAACTGTTAACCTGGCAGGCACAGCAGCATCCCATGAGGTACAGCAGCATCCCATGAGGTACAACAATATCCCATGAGGTACAGAAACATCCCATGAGGTACAGCAGCACTGGCTTTCAGGTGGAAAATCAGCAGCTGCAGCACAGTAATTACAGGGACATTAGGATGTCCCCTGGGGCAGGGCTGTCCCTCTCCTGGCTGGGACTCCTCAGCACTTGCACACATTCAATAGAACAGATCCCACACACTCCATCCTACAGCAGCACCCCTCACCAGGGACACACATCTGGAGCAGCAGCCATCCATCCCTGCACATGGATGTCTAACTCCTGGCATGCTTTTCTCTCCTCCAGAAAGGAGGATGAAAGTGTAGCAGGGAAACCTGCCTGTCCAGATACTGCCGGGGAGAGAGTCCCTGAGCACAGGTCACAGGGACAGGCACGTGCCACATCCTCACTCAAAATGTCCAGAAAGCCCTTTGCAATTAAGAGCTCAAAGGACCTCAAAACCTCCTTAAAGACACAAAACTTAAGTCATTCCAAAGCTCTAAATCAGCTTAAACAGCTTAAACTCATCTAAGGCCCTACAGTGTTTTAAGCATTTTAAACCCATCTAAAGCCTTAAAGTGGCTTAAGGAGCTTGAAATACTCTAAGGCTTAAAAGTGGTTTAAGATCTCTAACTTTTGGCTCAGAGCCTCCTCTCCCACCCCTCACTCCTCACCCCAGCCACCCAGCCCCAGTTACCCCAACCAGCCCAGATGCTGCCAGAGCAGCACCTGGAAATTGTCCATGTACCCTTCTCCTACTTCCTTTGGCTTCAAAGACTGCAAAGGTGCAAGGCCTGGGGTTGAACTCTCAGGTTGGAACAAGACTCTGACCTAGGGCTCACACATCTACAAAGTTTGTCATTTCTGGTTCCAGTTTGGCTGTAGATGAAAATTGTCTCAGACTGCCTGACTCCCCACTTGAACTCACCAAGAGTTTTGAAGTCTACACTCACTGCAGAGGATGAAGCAAAGTTGGTTACCACAATTTTTTTTCATTTTCTCTTGTCCTGATTTTAACTGTGCAACCTGGGAATGGAAATGGCCCAGGATGTTTCTGTTTGGTTGTTCACACATTTAAGAGTGATTGCTGTTGCATCTTTTTTACACTGCCATTTCTCAGACACCCAAGTAAAAACTATTTTCATCAGAAAATTGTATTTAATGCTACATTAACACATTTCTCTGTCACTTATGCTTTCCCCATTCTCCTCTTGCTGCAGCTGCAGGACTACCCTTCCTCTGTGCACCCCCTGGAATATTTCCTCTCCTTTTCCCTCTCTGCAGGAAGGTCCTGCTTCCACCACTTCTCTCATGACTTAATTCTGGAATTTTCCATATCTACCTCTCTTTTGCTTTCTCTTCCATCATTATTTCTTTGTACAAATGAGGAATAAACTCTACAGATCCCACAGGATAATGTATCCAAACCAGTTCAGCTGTAGCTATTCTGCCACACGGATTTCTTGAGAATAAATGCTGCATCCTGGCTCCTTGCAGAAGGAAAGGAAAAGAAGCCATGCAGGTCACGGGCTCTCTGCCTGCTGATGACTGTTCCCCCAAAAGATACAGCAAGTTATGGAAAAACTTGTAGCTTGAAGGCAAATCAACCTACATTTGTTTTACAAATAAGGTTAAAGAAAACATTTGAAAGCAGATACAAATTGCATAGCTAACAAACCCTTCTGAATCATCCAAACGTCAGCATCAAGGCCCAAACACAGTTTATGGCTTTCCTCTTCATGTGTGTGCATGAGTTAATTGCAATGGAACACACTGAAAAACATGCTGAAATCATTTTTATTGCTCCTATCTCCTGTGAAAACATCTCCCTCGTATTAAACTCTGCCAAAGTCTGTACAGCACTGGCAGGTGCTGGCAGGAGTGCTGGGCCAACACAGATTGTTTATCAATTTCCATGACGTGGCTCTAAGATGTTCTCCCTGCCTCAAAAGAACCATGCACAGTTTAGCATCCATTTTCGTTCTTAATTTTTTCCTGAGAGAGAAACCCTGCAGGGTTTTGGTGGCATAAAACTTGTAACTTCCACCACTACCACCAGCACCCACCCCCTGTCTGGTGATCCCTTTCCCATGGTACACACACTGGGCTAGATCCTTTCTTCACAGAACTAAGAACTGCTGTTTGTCCTATTGTTTGAAAATGGGGCAGAAGAAAATCTGAACAACAGAGAAGAACAAAAAACGACCTTGGTAATGTCTCACTGTCAGGCAAAGGAGGCTGCCTAAGCCTTTGTTTTTGGTTAGTATCTGTAAATATAACAATGAGTCATTTCTTTTGTAGTCCCTGCAGAAGGTTCTTCAAGAAAAAAAACACCTAGAAAAAACACCTTTTCTTATTGGAAGTGTCCTGTGCTAGGTAAAGGAGACACTCAGGAAGCAGCAGCTTCTTGGGATCTTCTGAGGCCCTGTACTATTCTGCTTTTGAATATATCCATTTTCTTCATTTGTCTCACATCCACATCATCTGGATGAGGAGATTCAATGGCCTAAACAAAGCTAAGGCCTTGAACCAGAGCCACACTGCTGCTTCCAAGACCACATTGCAAACAAGTCCTCTAACTACAGGAGACCAAAGCAGCTGCTGCTCCTCCTGCAGGACACGCCTTTGGTCCAGGGAGGGAATCCCACGCCTCCTGTTGTGCACCAGGGCTCATTCCTGTCACCCTGGCTCCCTGCACAGCCCTGGCACCAAGAGTCGTGCCTGGAGTAATCCTGGCCACAGCTTTCCTGCAGGACAAGTGGTTTTGCAGAGGCAGCTGAGTTTCAGCTGGGCACGTTCTGGCAGGGCAGGCAGCGATGGGCTCCTGCCATTCCCAGCACTCCTCTCTTGGCATCCAGGGCAGATCTTCTCACTCTGTAATTAGATTATGCTTACTATAACGAGTGCTGGCTCCTGGGCACTACAGGTGTGAACTGGGATGCTAAAAATACCAAGCCATGACTCCTTAGCAGCCTGTCTTTCCCTAATCTCCTGCTGGAACCATTTCATCTGGGGAGGTGAGGAAAGCTAAGTTGGGCTGCTGCTGAGAGATCCCAGTGTAGGTGCTTGCATTCACCCAATGCCTATATCCAGTGTTTTTATTTCCATAGAACATTTTCCACATCACTGCAGATACTCAACATGCCAGGAAGGGAGCAGATCATGGCTGAGAACAAGCACAAGCAGTGGAGCCCTGCTGTACCTGTGCTGCTTGGAGCTGTAGCACCACAAAGAACACTCAGGGACTGCCCCTGCACTACAAACCAGCCCAGCCTAGCAGGAGCCAGCAAGCGATCCCATTCCTGAGCTGATATCCCAAACAGACACAGCACTGGACCAGCACAAGGCTTGCAGGTGTGGGCCCCGTGCTGTTTGCTCCGTGCCCTGTGTCACCTTGGCTTTGCCCAGCTCTGGGCAGGAGGGGCTGCAGGAAGGACAGAGGGGGCTGAAGGCAGCCCTGGCTCCCACAGCTACCTGCTCTGCCCCCAAGGGACAGCAGAGATTCAGGTGTCCAGTGTGAAACTGGCACTCTCTGGAGGGAGAAGCATGCTGGAAGGGGCTGTGCTAGGGTCTTTCTCCAGGGAGGGAGAAGGGGAAGACAGGACAGGACCTCTGTGCTGCAGCAGGATGAGTGGGACCAGAGCCCAGTAGCAGCCCCTTGTTCCAGAGGGGCCGGGTCTCCTGGGTAGTTGCAAGGGAGAGCAAACTCCCCAGTTTCCCTCTCTGTGGTCCTTCACACCTGGCTGACTCCTCTGCTGAAAGGTACCAACACCCTCTTGGTACTCTGGGAGACATTTTTCTTTTAGCACCTCCAACACAGGTGACCTCACATTTACCAATACAAATGCAGAAAGCTTGCATGCACACAACAGGACAGGGAGAGCCTGAGACAGGTCCACACCACCTCTTTGAGTTCCAATTCTGCATCTGCCAAATGCAGACACAGAGTGGGTGCACTGTATGTGACACCAAGAGTCATGCCTGGAGTAATCCTGGTCAAAGAACACATACAAAGATTCATATAAGACATAATTTTATTCCAGTTTGCAGTACACTCTGTAGTTAACAAGGCCAGTGACACACCATCAATAACAAATACTCTCCCTCTAGAAATCTTTCTTTAACCTGTGTAATGTGGCTTCTTTTGTTGTGTGTTATTTTTTTATTTTAAATCAAAACACTGGAAGGAGTAATTAAAAGTAATTGTTGATGGTATCATCCTAAGTGCTTACTGTGTTTCTTATCTGGCCAGCTCATGCCTTGGATTCCAAGAATAAATCACAAAGACAGCAGATACCACATATCACCACAGAAATGAGTTTAGCCTGGGAGAACAAATTAAGCAAAGATATAATCTAAAGCCCAGATCTCCCTTTGGAAATGATGTCTTGGTCTCACTCCTGTTCACAGATGCTCTTTGCTCTCACAAGGTTCAGTGCAGAGCAGTAGCAGAGCTCTTGCCTGTTAAATGTTCTGGTGGACTTGTCCCATGCAGGGGGCACAGCATGTCCCTGTCCCCGCAGGCCTCAGGGCACATCCCTGTCCCTGTCTCACAGAGCACCACAGGGCATGGGAAGAGTGCAGGCACAGCCTCACACTGCCCCCAGGGAGCCAGCTGGCCCAATGCCTGTGGAATGCTCCATGCCCTGACCGTGCTGAAATGACAGTGAAGGAGGAGCTAACTTAGGTGTCTCAGAATAAGACTCTTGGAACA
>VXBC01005966.1:636194-655495 GCA_013399945.1 Ploceus nigricollis | reverse complement strand
GGAGAAGGAGGAGAAGGAGGAGATGTCCAGTGGGCACACAAGGGCCTGGCTGCCATGCCTCCCACCCCTCACTGAGCAGGGAGCACCAGGGAGCAGGGGGCACAGGGCTCCCCAGCTGCCTTGCCCCCCTGCCCTGGCAGTGCTGCTCCCTCCCGTGGCTGTGGCCCCAGTGCCAGGGCAGGGCCTGGTGTTCAGGTGACAGCAGGAAAGGCAATCCCAGCCCTTCTGCAGAGCACCCAGCTCTCCTGACAAATAAGTGCACTGAGAGCAAACTAGAAAACCCACCAGAAATGTCAGAGCCTCTTCCCTCCCCCCAGAGCTCTCCTTCCCCACTGTCCTTCTATCACCATCTACAGCTTCTGCACACAATTCAGGGATCCTTCACCAGCTCTATTTTTCCTGGGCTTTATTGGCCATTGCAGCTTCTTCAGCCAAGATGTGAGGCAGGACTGAATGAGTCACAACTGATACCAGCCTGATTAACACTTACTTGTCCACTGCAGCTTCCAGCCGAATGTATACAGCTGTAGGGGAAGCTGAGGAAGGAGGAAGACACTGATGTCCCCATAACAAAACTTGACACAGATACTTCAGGATTAGTTAGGTATCAAGAATCTAGTCAAGCATTAGAAAGAGGAAATTAAAATTCACCAAACATTAAATGGAAAAGTGTTCCCAGGCTCATAGCAACCCAAGCTAGCACCTGTGGCAGGCAGCATTGCAACACATATTTCCAAAGGGCTCTCTGTTATCTTGATATTTTTCTTACCAGAATTTTTAAATGCAAGAACAATTCTGCTTTTTTTTTTGCTCCCAACTGTTCTGGTACAAAATTGTCCTAAGCAGGAGTAATGCAAATTGCCCCAAGCAGGGAAGGGAAAGGCAATTTCACCAGAGGGCACATTACCCTTTCCTATAACATAGTTTTCTTCCTCGCTGTCCTGCACTCCCCAGAGCCCTTGAAAGAAACAATTCTTCCCTTTAGTTCTCTAGCAGTGAGCAGGTCTTCTCCTGCTGGGGAAAGCTTGGGCACTCTCCATCAGCAGCTGCAATGCTTCCTGCAGGAAGCAGCACAGCAGCTCTGCACCCCAGAGGCACCAACTGCCCAAACTCACAGCATTCCCAGGCCTTCCTGGGTTTGATATTCCCAACCTAGCAGAGCCCTCCAGCAAGCAGCAGGAATAAGGCATCCCCAAACTGAACATGCAGCAGTAGCAGAGGGTGAATTGCTCCATCACCACAAGACTAGCTCCACGATCACCAATTTTACAGGACACTTAATAAAAAAAGTTCCTGGAAAACTTCCCTGAAGTCCCTTCCTAGGCAGAGTGGAACAGGAAGCTACAGTCTCCAGTTCAGTGACAAAAGCCAGCCAAGGAACATTTCAGGGACATGGCACTGAGCTGAACAGGAGCATGAGTCACTCGGTGAATCCACACATGTGCTCAGCTTCCCAGCTGCCCCACAGAGCTTCCACATGCTGAGCCAAACCCTGGGACTATGAATGGAGCCCATCTCCAGCTCCTCTTCAGAGCTACACATGCATGCAGGCCCTGTGAATAACTGCTCATCTAACATCAGGGTTTTTTTGCAGTATTTCAAGATACAGAGCAGGCAGCACAGCAATAACTGGCAGTCCAAACTCGGTGCAGGGGCTGCCATGATGCTGAGGCCTCTCACTGCTCCCACTGACAAGGGGTGGGAGCTTCTGTACCTCAAGCACTTTCAGAACGTGCTCAAATCTTGTACAGGATTTGCCCCCATAGGCAGCTGCCAAAAGCTTTCTGTCACTGACACCTATGAGCCCAAAGCTGTACTTTGGTCCCTCATGTGCCATTTGAAGACTGAGGCATACATTCCCATCACTCACTTGGCCTTTCCAGGAAACAATCCTCTTTCCACCTTATGCCATTCTGTTCTGATTCCAGCTCAAACTAAGACCTCAGTAAAGTTTAGAGGCAAGAGAAAACAGATTTGTTTGAAAGCCAGGTTGTGAGCTGCAGTTAGCTTTTGGGTTTTTGAATAGTAACTTCAGAAAACGACATAGACTGGATGGTTTTGGTGGCTGTTATCACAACGGCTAGATGATAGAATTTATAGCCTAGTTTGAGATTTTTAATAATTCAAAACTGTTCATCTGCATAAGAGATTCTCAGAGAACTGCAGGGGGCTAGGGCCTGCTGCTGCCCCACACCCAGAACTGCAAGAGAGAGTCCTCTCTCAGGGAAAAGATGTTCTGTACCTCAGGTGTAACAGAAAGGAGCTCCACAGGTACAAATTCCATTCTTTGCGTGCTAAAGTGACGTGGTTTTGTACGACACTAATGCATTACACAATCACATAAATAACTGATACAGAGTACATCACTCATGATGACAGAGACAACACCACCATCCAGCCTTTCTCTACTCCAGGAGCCATAAATATTCAGGTCTGAAAGAACTGCAGTAGCCTCAACCATTAGTGCAGCAAACACACTGCCCTTGTGAAAGCTGTACTTAAATTGCAGATTACCTAACACACAAAATGAAGGATCCTGCTGAATTTTAAGGGCTTGCATCTTTTGCAGTCTTCTGCACAAAAGCAAGCAGTGTCATTCAGAACAGTGCACCGTGCCTTCCTTTCCAGGCTGTCTTCCTCCAGGGGTCGGTCTCCTCCAATGCCATCAAGTCGAGGGTTGCTCCACTGGGGTGCCAGTGCCAGGTGTGGCAGTGCTGTGATGTGCAGTGCTGATAACCTCACGGAGGGGAGCAGGCCTGCATGGGGCAGGCAGAGCAGGCCTGCAAGGGGCAGGCTGCCTCGCTGCCCTTCCCTCCCACCCTTCCACAGGAGCGCTCCTGGAGCTGCTGCCCCGCTGGGCACGGCTGCCCCGGCCCGTCAGGAGCCAGTGGCCTGCAGTCAGTGTCCTGTGCCGTGGCTGTGCCAGCCATTTTGATACATACAGCTGATAAGCACTGAGGTATTATAAAGGAAATGGGATTAAAGCCAACAAAACCCTTCTTCCACACTGCTGCAGCGTTTATTCAGCCTGAATTCCTGATGGACTCTATTAATCAATCTCTTTGGCTAATTGGGCATTACTCATGCCACAGCACAGCACAATGCTCACAGTGACAGAGCAGCGGAGGCGTTACAGGCTTCAGCTTTTACAGCAGGTGTTTACATGTAGCTGGTCCTTGTGTAAGGGCTCCTTACAGGATGACTGTCCCTCTGCAAACAAAGCAGCAGCACTTGGGCTTCTCCAGGGCTGAGGAGTGCTACGTGCAGGCACGGAATCGTCATGGCTAGGAACCAAGGCTGATTAGTGCCACGGAGAGCGGCTATGATTGAGCAGGTTGGCTCCGTTACCTCTCTCCCTTTCTCTTGTTTCCCTGGGATCCAAAGCGCAAGGCACAGGTGATGACAGGAGGAGAGTGAGGGGAGCAGGGTGGGGAAGGAGCTGACGATTAAAAAACACGGGAGCAATACTCTGAGACACACAGTCACCGTAACAGCAGACAAGCAGACCAGAGGCAGACAACGACAAGCTGACCTGCTGATTTGTTGCCCAGTCCTGGAAAGCCCCATGCACCACACCACTACCGGCAGTCCTCCTTCAGTGAAATGCCAAAAGAAACATCAGCACCACGTTGACGATGATGAGGAAGAGCAGGATGACAAAGACCACTACCCGCTGGGTCTCCGGGTTCATGTTGCAGCGGAGGAAAGTGTGAAGCGCACTCCATTTGTGCCTGCTTCTGTCGGGGACCTTTGCCATGGCTTCAGCCCCCAGGAGGAAAAAAAAAAAAAGGAATAAAAAAGCCTAAGTGCCTGCCAGGGCAGGATGGGGCAGAGGGCTGTGAACAAAAGCTGTTTGCAGCTCGCAAAAGCAGAGGTCTAAGCGGTTCGGCACAGCCGCAGCACGTGTGCCAAACGCCCCCTCAGCTCAGGGCCAGCTCGTCAGCAGATCCTCGGGGCTCCGCGTCTGCTGTGCCCGGGGAGCCGCCGCCATCGCTCCGGCAGGAGGAGGACATCGGGTTCCTTGTGGCGGAGCTCCGCAATCCGGCGGCGATGTCGGCTTCCCAGAGAGCGGCGCCGCGATTTGCTGCGCTCCGTCTCCAGGATACACCGGGCCTTGGCAACGCGGGGCGCAGCCCCGGCCGTGCGGAGGGAGCCTCTTAAGGAGGGTCAGCGCGGGATTAGGCGCCGGCTTCTCTAAATCCCTCCACCCGCACTAAGCGTGCCGGCAATGCAGGCCAGTCCTGCCAGAAGGCAAACGCCCTGCTGGGCTGGGGCCGGCCCTGCACGGCTGCCCGCACACCTGAGAGAGCAACAGGTGCGGGTGTTGGCAGGGGACGGAGATACAGCCCTGCCTCTGCCTGGGAGCCCACAGAAGCAGCTGCTGCTGGACTCTGCCTTTCGCTTCCTGGCAGCATCCCGGAGCCAGAAAGTCTAAAGGACTTGGCTCCCTCTGCCAACGTCTCCGTGGGCCTGAGTCACTGCAAATCTCCAAATCTCTGCAATCAGAAAACCTCTGTTCAGCTCTGCAGAGCCCTAAACGTGCTTTTATGGACTTAACTTTTGCTTAACTGGACTGCAGAGTTCACCGAGCACCAAGCTGCCCTGCCTCGGGTGCACTCACGGATGCCCCAGCTAAGCCTATCTCCCAGCCGTGCTGGGTCAGGAACAGAGGGGAAAGGCACTCCTCCTTGGAAGGATCAGGGATAGATCTTGGAAAACACCCAGCACAGGCTTTTCCACTGCAGCCCTTTTGTTTCCTCTAGCCAGCAAAGCAGAGCCCACCTCTTACTCCACAGCCAGCAGCAATCACTTCCTAGGAGAGGAGGAGGACTCAGCATTCAGATCCTTCATTGATAGGAAGCAGCTTCACATCTTCCAGTTGTCACTTACACCACACATTCCCCCTCATGAAACTGAGGGACACAAATCCAGCAATCCTGATACCGAAATGGGCTCAATGCAGACCTTGGATTTAGGGCTGGGTGAGAGCAGAGCTGATGGAGGATGGAGTTATCCAAGAGGATGACTCTGCACTTTACACAGAAGGTTCCAACATGGCCACAGACATTCCTAGGAACCAGAACACAAGGTTGTCTCCCTTAAACACCCCAACTGCTAAACACCTCTGGCAGCCTCCATCTCTGGGAAGGGCCATGTGGGAGCAGCCACATGATGTGGGTACAAATGGAACACTCTCAGCTTCTCTCACAACTGAGAAACAAACTAACAAAAAAGCTGGGTTTTTTCAGGTGTTAGCACATCAGTGCCCCTAATGTTTCTTGGGGATCTGTACAGCTCCTGTACACATCCTGGAAAACAGCAGGTAAGATACTTAAATGGGGAAAGGTTGAAGAGTTATGGATACTGGTACTTTCCTTTAATTTTGGAGGTTTTTTCCCCCACATTGTGCCAACCTCAGCAGGGGCTCTACAGAAAGGGCAGTCAAAACTGCCATTGTCTCCTTGTGCTTCTGCAATGTTTGAGACAGCTGTCTTTCTTAATCATAATAAAATCAAATCAAGAATTATTTCAGTTTCTTGTTTCTGAACACAAAGATCCTTCAAATTTCCTTGTCTTTAGCCTAAATGTAGAACAAGGAGAATGATCTGTAGGATGAGGTCTTGTGCTCTCAATGCATCTTCAAGACCTGTAGGAGAAACCCCACACAAAGAGCAAGCTGCTGTGATCCACAGGCTGCCCAAGCTCACCATGCTTGAGTTTTTGGCCTGCAATGACTGATAACCAGCTTTAAAGCTGATAAGCTTTAAAAAACTATTTCTCCCTGGCATGTGCACCACAGCAGAACACTTCAAAGCTTGCAGACTTCAATTTACTGAAAGTTCTTCAAGTCCACAGTTGAGTCGCATCATTGCATTGTTGAACTCCTGGGCATTCTGCAAATCTTGTCTGGCTTTGAAGGCTTTTTATGCCTGGTTGAGTTTGGACATAAGCCACCAAGCAGGATTTGGGTGGGATGTAGATCTTCAGGAGAAGCTAATTATGGTGAATGGAGAGCATGATCACACCCACTTCTCTGAAACCTGCACAGCAACTACTATCTTCTGTAAGCACATAGTTACACTGAAAAGAAAGGGATAAACTCCAGTGATTCAACAAGGCTGGCAGAGCCACACTGTTGGTATTGCAGGATATGGGGTAGTTCCTAAAATCCATGGTATAATTCTCTACTAGTCTCCTGAAATCTTTGCCACTTACGAATATGCTAAAACATTTGGAGGTGGAAGCACAGAAAGTTTGTCTGAAGATATCTGAAAGGGAAAAGCAGTTCACTTCTTGGACACTGCTCTGAGCCCCCTGGAAAAAGAAGTCCAGGGGAAACTGATGGCAGAAAGAAATTGCAGGGGGGGGAACAAAAAAGCTGGGGTAGTGGAAGGTACATTTTCATCTAACTCTGTGGTGTCTAAGAAACACCCCAAGCCCCAGCTATGTTCTTTTGCTCTTCTGATGTGCAGACCCAAGTGCTCCCCTGCACTTCATTGCCTGGGCCCAAATAACATATTTGCCTCATGTACATCTTGGAGCATTGCACAATTAATGTTAAGTGGCATTCACCCTTCTGACCCCTCAGTGAAGAGAAACTGGACAAGGACAAAAGCTGCAGAGTGACTCTAGCTGTGACCTGGCTTTTGTTTCCACCCCCACACGGTGAATCCCCTCACAAGGTCTGGGGCAGAGACTCTGCATGGGGGAGTCACTTCCATGGTAACTCCAAGTGTTTGCACTGGGGGGGCTCTCCAGCTACTGCTGCACTCTGCTAAACATCATGTGGCACTTTTCCATCATGGAAATAAAGCCTCATTCTTATTCCTCACTGATCAGACATGCTTCTGTGGTAGGTGGCACCAGCAAGAGATGAAGTAGCTGGAAGTTTTACCTTGTGGCTTGTAATACAGCAGGGCTCACTTTGTATAACTATCACTGAGGGAGCATATTTCAAATAATTGTTGCACAACCTCCACTGGAATCTAATTTGCAATTGTAATAATTTCCTTTGACTCCTTCTTCTAAGAGCCATCCTCAGCCAGGACTGCACCATGGGAATAAAGCTGCCACTCACACAGAGTAAGAAGTGAGCACATCCCAGCCTCAAAGGCCTGGGCACACACAGAGCCCTGCTGCAGTCCCAGAAGCTGCTCAGTGACCAAGGCTTCAGGGAATGAGCTATTCAAGAACCCCCCAGTCTAATATTAGATAAAATAGAAAACAAAACACATGCCTTCATTTTTCATCAAAATGATACCAAATATTGCCCAGTCCTTACCCATCACCATGCAGCACATGAGGCCTAAGCTTTTGAAGACTGCTTTAGGTGTGATTTTTAGGAGGCCAGGAGTACACAGACAAACCCACTGTCTACCAGTGAAAAGGGTAACAGCTGAACTGGGAACTGAAGGCACACACACATAAATGTGAAGAAATAAGAACTGTAATAAGCAGCACAGGTGTACCAGTAGAACAGGGATCAATAACTGAGGAGACAAGCACTGAAGCTGGATCCATCACTCTGGGAAAGCAAAGAGCTCGTGTCCCACAGCAAGGCCACCAAGAGTAGTGCTATGGGGGACCAGCCCCACCTTCAGCTCCTTTCTCCTGTCTCCTGCTGAGCAGACTTGGAAAGCAAAGCTCCAAGTAGAACACTGCATACCATGCTGGAGCACAGTTCCAGCACTTCCTATTCTTGGCTTGTCACAAATAGCAATGTGCTTGCTACAAGTACAAGAAACAACACAATTCAACTCCTCTTAAAGGCAAGGATACCTTAGTATTGTAGGCACTAATAAACCATGCTCTGAATAGCCATAGACAGAAAAAGAGCTCTTACTGGGTCATTTATCAACACTCTGCCTTCAACAAGGTGAAAAGGATATTATCTAAATATTAACAGAGACAGAAGTGCTAGAACTGAGCCTGGGTTGGGCCCAGCTGACACAATGTCAGCTCCTGCCCCAGCTGCCTGCTCAGGGCAGAGCTCATGCACACACCAGGCAGGCAGCTCCAGGGTTTGCTGGTTCTATGCCTGCAAATCACAGCAAATGTGAGCTCCTTTACAAGTTTCCCTAAGGTATTGCTAAAGAGGATACCTCCTGAGGCAGCTTTCCTCTCTCCTGTTGCACCACTGAAGGCACAGACACAAATGTGAATTCCCTGTCCCTCTGGGTGGCATCACTGGCTGTTGGAATGCTGGGCATAAAACTGCAGAGGAAGAGAACACGTTCAGCACATCCAGAAATATTTAATGTTGCAACAGCCAGATTCACCCAGGTCCACATGACTGGATTTTTTTCCCCCTTCAACTTCTCTTTGACATAAAAATCACCTAATTATTACTCCCCTTTCCATTACAGAGAACTGATGAAGAACTTTTTAGGGAAGAAGCTTCTGTTGATTTTTAGTTTTTAAATTGGGTGATAAAAATACTTATATCTTTATCACTGGTGTGATGAACCATTTCAAATGCATATTTTAAAAAAGGATCCAGGATGAGTGGATATTCAGTGGATGACAGCTCAGCAGCTGAAAAGGCTGACAGTGAAATTGTGAGAGGGGCAAACGTTTGTACCTGCAAATCATTCCAAGGAGACCAAGTTTCCTTAACTCCCACAATTACACTTTTCTCAACATCCAAACTAAGCAACTCTCAACCCTGCTATGCATTGAGTTAACTCTCAGTAACACTGCAGATAACACCTCCCAAAAGGACAGCATTCCCTTTGAGCCACGGCCAGAAAACATCAGAATAAGTATAGCTTTTTCAGCTGCATATGATCATGTACTTCTAAAATGGAAAACAGTCTGTCAGAGTTTGCTTTGAATTTTTACAGTGTGTAACACTGTGTTACTAGAGCACAGTTACTCCCACTGCATCTCTCTCTAGCTCTGCAAGGTTTAAGCCCACTCAGCTTTTACAGCCAGTACTTCCCTGGGCAGATTCCTCATGCAGTGTTGCCAAAACTTTACAAGCTGTTCTTGTGCTCGAGTGCCACGGCTCACGAGATAACTCTCAATGGAAAGAAAATGGGCCTGACCATTTCCTTATGGAGTGCATAGGTTAAGCCTGGCCCTGCTGGGAGACTGCAAGAAAAGCAGCCATTCAGACTGGCCACCCCTGACTACAAGTAATTAAAAATTAAAAAAAAAAAAATGAAATAAAAAGAGACAATCTGCTTAGCAACCAGTCTTTTGCTTTCAGACATTACTAAATCTAGAAAATCTTCCAAATTCTCCCAAAAGCAAGTTTTATTTTCAAGAGTAGCAACAGCAACTGTTCACATGTTTGAAGCATCTGGGAATTACCAGCCTGACCTGGAGCTCCAGTGCCAAGGGAAGGTGTTGGTGCCATGAGCCACGTGCTGATACAACACATCCCACACACCCCAGGAGCTGAGGAGAGCTCCAGGGTGTGCTGGGCTGGAGCTGGGCATGCTCTGGGGATTTTGGGATGGCAGGAGAGGGATACAGACAGCAATGGCCTGGGAAACAAAACTAAGTATGCTGGGATAGATGTGGCAAAGCAAGGAACAAGCAGGGAGAAGCAAATACAGGCTGGCACAGCCCATGCAGTAGCCTAGGAAGTGAATATTTTCAGCACAAATTGGACACAGAACAAAGGATATTGTAATAATGATGCTCTGAAATAAACACAGGCTGAATGGGGTTTGTAGTAAGGCATATGGAAAGAAAGGAAAAGGAAAAGGAAAAGGAAAAGGAAAAGGAAAAGGAAAAGGAAAAGGAAAAGGAAAAGGAAAAGGAAAAGGAGAAGGAGAAGGAGAAGGAGAAGGAGAAGGAGAAGGAGAAGGAGAAGGAGAAGGAAAAGGAAAAGGAAAAGGAAAAGGAAAAGGAAAAGGAAAAGGAAAAGGAAAAGGAAAATCTTAGAGACCAGCAAGATTAAGAGCCTGAATGCAATATCTAGAAAGGGGTCAGAATAGAAAATGACCACACCACTCTTGTTACAGGGCTGTGGAACAGACATGCTGGCAATGACATCCTTAGTGACTGGGAGAGAAGGTGTTTGGGCTCCTGAAATTACTTGAATGCTTTCTGGTTTTGTGGTATCCTGGTTTTGAGCTGAAAATTTGACAGCCACGGAAAACACAGAATAACAAGGAATGGTCATTTGGGCACTATGTGGGCTGGAACAGAGAAATAAGGGAAAAACAGTCAAAGAAATGCTCCTAGAAAAGTCAAGGAAAGAAGAGAGGAAACAGGCACAGGTAGAGTTGTGAGACCTGGAGCAGGTGAGGTCAGAGGAAGCTGCATGAAGCCAGTGAAACAGATAAAGTGGATGAGAAAGGGATGAATAACAGTACAAGGTGAGTGACAGGTGAATATGGGAACATGGAGCAGAGGAAGATGCCTATGTACAAAGCTGGAAAAACATTAACAGATGCTCCCTGTAAGAGTTTCTACAAGAGGTGGCTGGAGAGGGGAGGGGGAACAGGGCCAAGCTTTATTTTTCTGGTTGTTTCTAGACCACTGACCCCCTTCTTTCTGACTGTACAGGTGTTTACAAGAAAGCAATGTAGTTTTGGTCTGTCTCAGATATTCTGTTGTTCCCACACATTATAAAATTACAAGTACAGCATTCCTTTACCTGCCACCTTTAAAATAATGCATTTAGTTGCAGAGCAGTGTTCTGACCCTTCTCTTACTGCTCAGCATCCTCACCTCTTACAGAATATACCAATCTTGAGGTGGCAGAAAACAGGAAAACTGCTTTCAAGTGACAGGTCTCTAAAGTTCAAAACCAGAAAAACTGTTTTCAAGTGACAGGTCTCTAAAGTTCTTCCAGGCTGGTCTGAAGTAATGTTAATTTGGGACTCCTCCTTCATTGCCTGCTGATGTAACTAAAGGAGCCACAGGAGGGCTGGAGAGAAGAATAAGCTCCATAGATGAGAACAAGTTCCCTGAGAATGATAAAAGCCATAAGAGGATAAAAGCCATACATAAGCTGTGTATAAGAATCAGGCTGGGCAGTCCTATGTCCTACATGACAAAAAAGCAGGGCAGAAATTTTAATTGGTCAAACAGCCTTCTGAGGTGACATTTCCCCTGGTACCTCTGCTTTAGCCAGAAGGCTGAAAAAATGCAGCAGAACAATACCCCCTGAAGATCAAACCTTGATGGGCTGTTCTCCAAAAACTGCCCCAAAAATTAGTAAGAATCTAAGAAATTAGTAAGAATCTAAGACACAGCTCAGAAGCAAACCTGGTAAGTGGTTGTTAAGATAATCAGAAAGGTGAGTATGGGTTATCAAGCCCCAGCAGTAAATGAACAAGGTGCCCCTCTGCTTTGCTAGCAAAGCATCCATTAGGGACAGAGGAATGTGGAAAAAACAGGACATTCAGTCTGTACTGGATAGCTCACACACCCTGCCTTCATTTCATAAAACCTGTTGACACAAAGACTTTCCAGCAGAGAGTCAGTGGAACAGCCAGAAACAGGATCTTCTCTGGAGATCACAGATAACATCAGTTAGGAGGAGAAGTGAAAAAAACAACCCCACAACACCTTTCTAGGTCACTGTTCCCCGCAATCCAAAACCTGAAGGAAGAAGCTGAGCTGGATGTCCCCTGAGGCCTGGGGACAGCCTGAGCAGCCCGTGGCACAGGAGGTGTGTGGCACAGCCCCACTGCTGGGGACAAAGGCTGCTCTGTTCCCTGCCCGTGGAGCCTTCCCGGTGGGAGGAACGGGGTCACTGCAGGAACATTTCCTCATTTTGCTGCAAGGAGAGGCTGAGTGACCTGGCTGTCCCAGGGCACCGAGGAGGGCTGGCCCCAAGTGCCCCAGAGGGAGGGGGAGCCTTCCCACGAGCCTCAGGAGGAGCAGGGCTGGCACTTGGTTACTGTTGTTGATCTTCCTGCTTTCTCCAGAGTGGGAAAATAAAACTGCAAGGAACATTCCAGTGCCTTCACTCTGTTAAACCATGGCCAAATGTTTTGCTAACTCAGCCCCCAACTTACCAAGTGTAGGACAGGGGGCCTTGGTTCCCTACTTGATGGGGAAGATCTCTTGAGGGATTAACAGTGCTCTTTGAAGGGTCAAAAGAGTCAGGAGGGATTTCATTTTTCCACCACTGGGATCAATTGTCTTCAGAGAATAGGAAAATTCTTTGCAGAGAAAAGCTGCTCCAAATCAGGATTTGGAGAAGAGAACAAATCCAAGAAATGTTCTGATATCAAAACCATGCTGAGAGGAACCTGAGACAAGTATGGTATAAAATGAGAGATATTCACTTCCCTGTCTCCATGCAAACACTTAAGCCTGGAATAACCTCTGCAATAAACTCTACATTACCCAGCATTCCTGCCCCCTCACATTCCTTCTTTATCCCCTGCTCTCAGTAAATCTTTGTACTCCAATATCCACTAGGTTATTGCACTGTTATCCATCCCAGGTGTTTCTTGAACTGGCACACTGGGGTTTGGACACCCCCAAACCTATTTTTAAAGTAAAGACATTGGCAGAGCAAATTGCAACATCAAGATTCTGCAAAGCAGACTTGTCTTTGCACACTGTTTCAAGCGGTGGTAACAGCAGTTTATTACACTTCTGAACTAAAATCTTTGTAGGGCTGCAAATACCGCAGTGCTTCTAATGCTCTTCCTCCCATAAAACAGCACTGGAGGGCTAGGTACCAAACCAAGATCCCTGAAAGCCAAACAGGGAGCTCCTGAGGACAGGGTAAATTCCTTCTTTGTATCAGAGAGAGGGCAGGTTTGAAAACTTTCCACTTTACACATGGATGGCGAAATCACTCCCCTTCACCTGCACACTTCCTTGGCTTCATGGCACAGACCCTGATTAGGTGCAGGTGAGAGCCCTCAGCAGGTAGAACCATGAGGACCTCGAGGGGTTAGAGCCTGCCTTGCCCCATGGGAGGATCTGAAGATCTCAGTGGCACTGTGGTAAATGGCCCTCAGGAGCTAAAAGTGGCAGGCAGGAAGCCAAGACCTCCTGCAACACAGCCCTTATCCCTACAGGACACAGTGCCACTGCTGCAGGTTAAAGGAGCCCTTTTAATGGCATGCCAAAACATTTATCTTCAGGATAAAGGGACCTCTTGTAAACACAGCATGTTGTCTTTAAGTGGTGGGGAGCATCAGACAGAGCTCTGGGAACCCGTGGACATGCTGGATAAAATACAGGCAGTCTTTGAGGTGATTTGGCACAAGTTACTTCAGGAGTTAAAACATTCTTGGATCATTTTTTCACCAAAGGGAATACTATTTGTGGAGCCAAGCCCCTCTTCACACCCCAGTAACTGGGAACACATTTAATGCAGACAAAACCCAGACATTTTATGGAGCATGACAATACTCACAAGAGATCATTAAGAAGCGTTAACAGAAGCTGTTAGTCTTTACAGTCTAATAGCTGGCAGGGCTGAGGTAAGAACTCCAAAGCCACCACACTGTCTCCAGTTATCTCCTCTGAGTGATGTATTTAGCTCTGTTTTACAGCTGGGGATGGAAGTCTGGGCAGCACCTCCCACTCTTCAAACACGTCTGTGTGCGTGTGGGGGCACACCCGTGCCCACAAAGGGGTGAAAGCCAGAGGCTGCCTCTCCTGTTCTGCTGCTCCAGCTCAGCTCCTGGAAGGAGGAGTCAGATTCCCTGAGAGAATGAGCCCATAACCCACTCAGAATTCACAGAATTCACAGAATCACTGGGTTGGAAGAGACCTTCAAGATCATCAAGTCCAACCCAGCCCCAACACCTCAACTGAACCCTGGCACCCAGTGCCACATCCAGGCTTCGTTAAACACCCCCAGCGATGGTGACTCCACCCCCTCCCTGGGCAGCCATTCCAGAACTTTCACTCTTTCCATGAAAAACTTTTTTCCTAATATCCAGCCTAAACTTCCCTTGATGCAGCTTGAGACTGTGACCTCTGGTTCTGACAGTGCTGCCTGGAGAAAGAGGTACATTCCCTGATGTACCTGCAGCACTGTCACACCACAGAGTTCTGGCTTGGGAGTTAGAACCCTGTTATTCTTACCCCAAAAACCAAGCTAAGCCTGGAGGTTTTTTATTTGTTCCTAATGTGTATCAATTAATTGGGGTGTTCAGAGAGAGCATGGTCCAGCAAAAAAAGAAAATTATAAAAATGCTTCTACATGGACTGAACTCTTGGTGGAGTCTATGCTACAGACCCATGGTAGGGGAGATACCTGCCCTCATCTCCCATGGCTGAGAACAAGCATTTGGATGGATAAGGACTCACTGCATGACTGCAGGTGTGAAAGCACATCCCATTTCTCCTACCTTTCCAAAAAACCCTGACATTCGCTCACAAGACAGCCTTTCCTCAGTGCTGAGTGAGCTACACTGGCTTCCATCACATTCTCTGCATCTTCAGCCTGCTGAGGGAGGCTCCCTTGCTCAGGGGATGCCCAAGCCCCAGTGCTAAGGAGGACGTGAGAAAATGGCTCAGAGCAGCCCCAGCTGCCCATGGTAGAGGGCAGAAATATGGCTCTGGAAACCCCTGGGACCACTTAGCTACTGATCCCGATGTTTGATGAGACATAATTGCCATAGAGCATTTGAATACACTGATTTCCTTTAAATCCATTGCAAAAAACCCTCTGAAACAACCTTCAAAGTCTTCAGACCAGAAAACTCTAAAAACTAAATCCACCAGGCAGTAAAAGCAGTTACAATTCTGCCTCCATACTCTGAACACTCACATTTAAGCCCCACAAAAAGTTATGCAAGCACTTGGGACCAAAAACCAGGATCCAGTAAAGATTTATGTCCACAGGGGAACATTATTTCTTGTCCTTGACAGCACTGAGCTTTATACTGTATCCTGCAAATAAATCATATCTGCTGCTTCTGGAGCACAGTTGTCAACCTTGGCTGCAGGAATAAATGGGACACAAAAGCAGGAATTAGGCCCTCCAGAAGGGAAAAGAACCCCCAACAACTCAATGGGTGCTGGCAGGTGTTTGTTGACTGGTTTGTTTGCTTTAGCAGTATACTCACATTAAGATACAAAAGTTATAGTAAATCTCCCAGATTACACAAGAATGTTATATATTGCTTCCATATGATCAGTAATTCTAATTCTGTTTTCAGTCTGGAAATCCATTGTGACCACAGATTTTGCAATCTATTCTGCACTCTTTTAAAGAAAAGGAATGGCAATATTTTGTGGTACTATTTTAACATGTTTCTGTTTTATGAAATTTGCCCTCATATAGTACACAAGAGATTTCTATTAATTAGAATAAAGATAAATGAAGTGAAAAAAGCTATGAAGGATATTATTCATGTTTAACAAAATAAAAATCAGTTGTACTGATTTCATCTGTATTAACATTTTATGAGTTTGGGGGTTTGATTTGGTTTTGCTGTTTTGTTTTGTTTTTTTCTTTAAAAAACCCCAACAGTTCATAAGTGTGTCTTGTTTAAAATGGACTGGTCTGGGAGAAGCACTGGGTGAGCCCAGCACAGATCCAAGAGCTCAGCACCAGAGTAATGTTTGAGAGACTCAGTAAGATGGAGAGAGTACTGCCACAGTGTCTGCTGCCCTGGTACGTGGCAGATGCATTGTCTGTGCCACTTTGAACACTTTTCTGGATTAATTACTTTGTTAAATCAGAAACATATATGATGGAACCAATTAGTTTAATTGCATCTTGTCAACAACCACGGGTTAGCTCAAATATCTGTAGGACACTGTGATATTGTCACTTTAAACACAAGGCAGCAGTGGCTACGTGGCTTAGATAAAATCCTGGCTGCTGAAGCAATGAACTGTGCCTTTTCACATACCAAATTCCAAACTTATCAGGCACAGAGCCATAAGAGATAAGGAAAAAATTGGGAGTTTTGCTGTTATTTTCTGCACACTTAGAGCTGTGCTTTCACAAATGGGCACGGTGCTGTTCATGGAGGGCTGCAGGGGCCATGCTGAACTGCAATTGCATTTCTTGCAAAGCATGGAACTGCATGGGCCCTTCCCACAGCAGGACACAACAAACCCTCAGGACACCTCAGATATTACCAAGCAAAGAGCTCCAAGCTTCCTCACTCAGGTCAATTACCTAGTGGGGAAAACTAGAGAGCTTATCATCACCATGGTCACTGCAGAGCCAGGTTTTTATGTGCCTAATCCCTCCTGTTCTCCATTTCAGACTGCATGGAACACATTTCATGAAGCTGAAGCTGGATCTGTCCTATAAATAACATTTATGGAGAACTGGAAAGACAGAACCACAATGTATTTGCAGTACAGATTTTTCTCTTGCTGCATTTTCACCCAATGATACCCTGGACACAATAAAATACAAGGACAGGGTCTTTATCTGGAGCAAACACAAAGTAAACTCTACCAAGTACAATCTAAACACAAAAATCTCTTTTCCTGAGCATCAAGAAAGCATTTGAAAGAATGTCAAACAGATGCCCCAAGAAAATTACTTCCCCTGCCTCTTTTCTCATCCCAAACCCTTATTATTACTTTTTGATTGATTTTTTTTGGCTCCTACACACTCTCATGCTGATCTTCTTAGGTGGGCTCTGTACAGCCTTCCCAGCTTTCTTTCATCCCTCTAGTGTTCTTGCCAATAAATTATTCTAGTTTTATGAAAGGTTTCTTTTTTATTTCATAATAATTTTCTCTTGATCCAAAATGAACTAAAACTCAGTGGTTGGGTGTTTTGTTCTTTAATGCAACACTTGGTCTGCCAACAGCCTTGAAAATGTATTTCAGCCTTCTCTGTTTATTTGAAAGCTGTTTCTTCCAAGAAGGCTAAGAATAATGTGGTTACCATAGTTTCCTTATCCACAACCAATAAAATGCAACTTGGAATACAATAAAACAAAGCTGAGATTACTCACAAAATGTGACTGAATGAGTGAGCACTGAAACCTTCACCCTACATCACTCCTAGCACTGTGGAAAACACTCAGGACTAATCAACAGCCACCTTTTGGTTCAGGGAAGATGAGGATAAGCCTGTCCAAGTACCAGCTATTTGAGACATTTCAATTCCAACACTTAAGATGTCTGTTGCTTTGGAATTCCCATTTCCCAGATTTCGTGTTTCACTGCAGAGATTTTGTACTCTTCTGTAATCTCTTGTTCCGGGAAGCTTTGCTAAGGCTCACTGGAACCAAGTGATGGATTAATTACTGCTAGGAACCAGTTGACAAAGTAAATAATGAACTGTTTGTTCTTACAGTTTTGTTGGCTCCTGAACAGGCAAGATTCTAGGGAACAAGCCAAAAATAATCTTTTCTCTTTCAAGTCAACTGGCCAACAAAACCCCACATACGCTTCATAGATTATACAAATTACACCTGCTCTGGACACATCCATTTGCTCTCCTGATTGCAAGTGATGGGATTTTACTCTCATAAAATGAACTTTTAAGAAATTAAAGAAAAGCAATTGTTCTCAATAATAATGAATGAAGAAAGAAAGAACCACCACATGCACGATGGTGAGACCTGCTGGCAAGTTTATTTTTTTTCCTGATTTTCAAAACTNGGGAAAGGGAAGGGAAGGGAAGGGAAGGGAAGGGAAGGTACAGGGGATATCCTGTTTGATGCAAGCACCTGAGTGGGAGGGAAGCAGAATCCTCCTCCCACAGACTCAGTGCATGCTTTGGGACTGACCCCTGTGGTGCCTGGGACTCTTATAAACACACCAGGTAAACGTGGAAGAACACAACTCAAGATTTTCTGATGTTCTGCTCATGTTTTCTTGCCAGTGACAACAGCCCAGGACTGCTGAGTTTAAATTAAAAAGCTCTGACCATGGTTTGATAACCCCTGGATGTAAGCAATAGGAAAAGAAAATAAAGCAACTCCCTTCCTTAGCCCAGGCACCCAGGGCTGTAGATGGGGATTCTGAGCAGTGGGAGCAGGAGAACTGCTGGAAGAGCATTTGCTGTTGTTGTTTTTGAAGAAAAGCTGTTACCCTCACTGTGCAGCTTTCTGGAGCTTTTTCAAACCCCAGAAGCACCATCACTGGGTGTATCAAACACACACACACTGAGAGCCACGTAGTTTCAGTTATAGCTCAGCACAAGAAAACATAATACTTCTTTCATCCCTGCCTTCTCATCTTGGGAAGGTCATGTATAGGTAACAGAGTGAAGGAAAGAGAGAAAGAAAGTGTAGGAGTTCAAGAGATCACTCATGTGGTGAACATGCTCCACTCTTTGAAGTTCACCTCACAGAAAAGCATTCTGTGTGTAGCAGGATGCCAGTTCTAATGCACAAGATCAAAAATAATACTTTTTCAGGAAAAACATCTTAGATCTGTTAGTGTGGTGCTCATGGCATTGCTTAAACCAAGTAGTACGTTTTTAAATTGTTGATGTCAACTTAATCAGGATCAGCACTATAAAAGAAAATAGCTAAAAACAGTGACTAAAATCACAGGTGTTGCAGTAAGGTAGAAAAATTATAAAAGAAAGGCCTCATGAAATCAGGCCTGCTCTGTTAAATGGATAGCTAGCCTGGCATTTCTTCTAAGCAAAGGTAGCACTTCGCAAATTCCCATGTGAGAACAATCCTGGTGTGAACAGTTCATTAACACAACAATCTATTCCTGGGTGAAAAACAACCAGCACCTACAGAAACATGAAATCTATCCCATGAGAACCAGTGAAGAAAACATGTAAACAATTTAAGAGTAGAGAGATCTGATGGACAAGTAAAATACCTTTTACTAACCAATAAATTGGCAAGAAAGCTGCTGACCAATTGGAGACACATATGAGGTCTGTAACACTGTATAAAAAGGAGTTATGTGAATAAAGAATGGCCTTTTTAACCATGAAGAAAATGGATTCTGTGTGATTTATTTTGATAGACAGGTCTTTCACATCCCTAGAGTGAGTATACTGGGGAACAGGAAGAAACAGCAAAGACTAAACCTGTATTAAACCTTGCACCATTCTCACCTATGAATAAAGAAACAGGTAGACCAGGGATTTTTTTCAGCATTTCCCTTATGCCTTCAGTACAACACACTCCAAATCTGAAGTTGCTCATTAATGTTTTTTAACAAGTTCATTAATGTTTTTAAACTTCTCAATCAAAAACACCCAAGAGGAGAGGCCCTGTGGCTCTGCATTGCCCTGGGGACAAGGCAACAGCTCCTGTTGTCACCTGGCTGTAAACAGTGCCCACACTAAATGACCTTTAAAAACCCATTGCTGTGCCATGACCAACTGGGCTGTGGTTCCAGAGCCAGCAGCACCTTGGCTGTGGCTCCACAGCAGCAGCAGGGCTGTGGTTCCAGAGCCAGCAGTGTGGCTGTGG